>PVJD01002225.1:0-213518 GCA_004026545.1 Mormoops blainvillei | reverse complement strand
CATTTGGATTGCATTAGGGCGTGAGCAGAAGCAGGGAGGGCAGTTTGGAGCTTCTACAGATGTCAAGGCAGGAGGTGATGTTTTTGAGGTAGTCGGATTAGTTAGCCGTGCTTTTTGCTGCAAACAGAGAAGATCTGGCCAATGGTGATTTAAACACAGAGTTTATTTCTTACCACATTTAGGCCTAGAGGAAGGCAACTGCTTATGTTAGTTCCGTGGCTAAATGGCTCCAACATTGGCATTTCTGCAATTCTCTGGGCTTTTCTCTCGTGGTGGCAAGATAGCTGCCCTAGCTCCGGCATCATGGTTGTATTCAAGCCGAGAAGAAAGGTGAGGAGGGAGGGAAGGGTGGTATCAGCAAGCCTCACTCCTTTCTATCACAAAGGCAATATCGTACCTAAAAACCCTTATCCAGTTTTATGTATATATCATTAGCCGAAAGTGAATCACATATCCTCTGGTTCCAAGGGAGGCTGGGAAAGGGGAAAGGAGGTTGACTATGAGTTTCAACTAGTCAACTAGCAGTGATTTGGTGGATTTGAAAATGAGTATGCAGATCTGTTGTTAGGAAGCAAAATCCAGAGGACTTGGGGATGATCAAATTGTTAAGTCTTCTCTTCGTTTTTCCTTCTGATTGATTATGTTTAGTACTGAGATGGCGTCAGGAGGAATGTGATCATAAAACATAATACAGAGGAGAAAGCCCATATAATTAAATCAAGGTCAGTTACATCCTTTCTTTAGTAAATCTATAAATTGGGTATCTGCTTTCCCCCAGTAATCCCCCAGTAATTTGGATTTGATGGTCTTGTTACTACTTGGACATCGGAAATTTTGGAAATCCAAAATAAAGGCTTTTATATAAGGGATTGCATTGTATAACCTTTTATAGTTTACAAAGTGGTTTCACATACATTTGTATACTTTGATATTAAAATCCTGGGAGATAGGTGAGCAGGAGTCGTCAGGCTTCAGAGGGCAGGTCCCTTGGCTGGCGCCACACACCTTCTGGTCTCAGAGCTTGTGCTTTTCGCACTACACGGTGCTGCCTTGTCAGACGCGGATAAGGGAGTTGGGGGCGGGTTTTCTGGAGGGGAGCAATTACAGGGACCCATCTCCCCTGAGGCTAGAGCTGGGAGAAGGCGGATTGATGCTAAAGAGACTGACTCTGAGGGGTGGGGGGGATCCTTGAAATGTCCACCCTGGGAAGCTCAGCATGAGGCTCCAGCTTGATGTGACCACAAGCAAAGCAGATGAGAGGGCCTAGGTTTCTGCCAAAATGGCCTTTCAGGCTGTGAGTCTCAGATGCGGGCCCTGCCTGGGGCAGGCAGAGGAGGACGGCGCCATGGACGAAGGATGGGGCTCTCCAAGCTTCTTTCTAAAGCCAGGGTATGCTGCCAAGTGCTCTTCTAATACCGGCTTGTGAGACTCTCTCGGTCTGAAGCCACCTCTGCTTTCTCAGAGGTAGGCAACGGAGGAGAATTGTCACCTAGAACCAGGCAGTTGATAGCTGTGAGGTCACCCAGTTTCCCTCCAGGCAAGAAAACCAATGGTTTCTCTAGCCCAGGCCACAGGGTGGACTGGGGGTTGGGTGTGTCTCACCCTCTCCTTTATGGAAGATTCCTAGGGGACTCCACAATCTTCTTCACTGTCTCATCCCTCGGGGTCAGGAAGTTCTCCCTGATGTCTGACTGTGTCTCTTCCACTACTATTAATCATGCCTGCAAAGCTAGCTCTTCTTCCTGATATCCCTGTGTCTAATAATGGCATCATTAGTCTTCCAGTCACGGCTGTTGCAAATGTTAGAGTTGTCTTCCTTTCTGACTCTCTCTCTCCCACCTCTTGACAGCATTTGCCAAACTCTAAACGTCTGCTGGAACTCTCCTACCCCACCCCTCAGATTTCCTTATTTGCCCACCTTTTCTGCCTTCGTGCCTGCTGTTTCCAGCACTGGGAATTCTGTCTCCCCCACCACCTTTGTCTGTGGAACCCACAGCCATCTCGTTCCCAGCTCAGACATACTCTTCTCTGGGAAGTCTTCCTCAATTTCCCTCTATTGTATCTGGTCTTGTTCTCAGCTGAACTAGCTTAACATCTTGGTACCTCTTTCCAGCACAATCACTTATTCATCTACTTAGTGAACATTTATTAAGGACCTGCTCTGGGCAAATCTCTGAGTTAGGTGCTGGAGATCCAGAGATAAATAGGATTTGGTTCCTACCTTGCAGAAGACCACATTCTGGTTGGAGAGATAGAAACTGAAGCAGACAATTTCAATGTGGCATGATAGTGACTTTCATGGAGAACCCAGGATGTTATAAAAGCCCAATAGAGAGGCATAACCCAGAATAAGAGTACAGAAAGTCTTTGGGGGAAGGTGGGGCTTAATATGAGCAAGTGGGAAAGGGAAAAGGAAAGGGTTGGGGGAGGAAGGTGGATGAAAGGAGATTCTAGGAGGAGGGACCAGTCTGTGTAAAAACATAGGGACCTAAAGTAACCCTGTTATGTAAGAGGTTGTTCCTTGTTAGACTATAAGCCCCTCGATGACAGGGATCACACTTACATCACCTCTATACGCTTCCCACTAAATCTTGTTTATGGTAGCTGCTGAACAAATTTTTGTGGAATGGAATCGTATTTGAGGGCAATGAAAATGCAGTGGCTCAGCACCATGGACAGATCTCTAACACACCTGCAGTTGGAGGTAGTCCAACCTGTAAGCTCATTTCCATGTATTTGCATAATGAAGCCAACCTCATTTCCCTGAGGGTCCAAAGGCTTTGCATCATGGGGGATACAATCAGTCCTGGATTGGGGCGTTGGGAAGGGAATCGGTCAAGGCCAGAGGCTGGTTCTCTGAGGACTCTGGGAGAATCTCTCCCCTTTGCTCTCGTCACCATCCTTTTCTTTTCCATCAGGAGCCAGTGGTCCTGAGCCCTGTGAAGTTAGGATTCTGCCTGGTGGTGGCAATCCTGATACCCAGGATGGGACGCCCAGGATGGTGAGTGATAGAAGAACCTGGGAGATGGGATTAGATCGAGGTTCTAAAATCAGAGTAACTTGGGTGTGAATCTGGCTTTAAAGTGACTCACCCACTTATTGGCTTTGTGACTGCACCTTTTGAGCTCAATTTTCTCCTGGGTAAATGTGGACAATATGTACACACAGGATTTCAGTGGGATTAGAGAATGTTAGTTATGCACAGTACCTGGTACACAGCAAGTGCTCGGGAAATAGGAGGTGAGCCGTGAGTAGGATCTGGGGGGAGCCTGAAACATGGTGGGTATTGGAGGTGGTGGTGGGGAGCAAGGGAGGGTAGGTCTTGAAGGGGCTATTGTCTGGAGCCTTTGAGGCTGTTATCCCCTCCTAGTCAGCAGATGGCCCAGGAGCCTGGTCTGGGATGAGGGAGGGCGCCGTCTGCCAGCATCTCAGTCTCTGTTCCTCCTGCTGTCACCCCCTCCTGCCATAGCTCCTGTCCTGGCAGCTCTGGAGTCCTGATTGGAGGCAGTTCTTGCTGAGAGCTGACCTCTCTGTCCTGTCGCCTTAGCAAGCCTGGGATGGGGGCCAGGGGCACTGCTTCCAACGTTTTCTCTCCATCACCTCTCTGCCCTGCAAGCCCACTGGTCCTGGGAGGGAGGACTCCTGGGTTCCAATCCCAGTTTAGGATTCCGATGCTGCCTTGTACACATTCCACCCATTTATGGTTTCTCTTCCCTTCACGACTCCCCTCTAGTGGAATGGGGGTGTCAGGTGGGGGCAAAGGGCAGCAGGGGAAATTTCACTGGGGAATATCTGAAACCCGGAAGAGGAAAGGAATATCTCAGGTTATTGCTTCCCGCCTTAGTCCTGGCCAGGAGGGAGGATGAGCCTGCAGCCAGATGGAAGGAACAGGGTGTGGAAGGAAGGGGAGGGGTTTCCTGCGTAGTCAAGCTGGATAGCAGACTTGGGTCTGTGCCCCCCCTGGTTATTGCTGCCGGGAGCTGCGACCCTGCGGCCTGGCTCTCCGCCGCAGTGCAAGAGGGCAGGGACGGGTCAGAGGTGTGGCTCTGAATCAATTTGCCTACAGTCAGCTTGTTAAAAGCCAGTTCACCTAATGACTGGTTTCTCTGAATATTTTGTACATCTGTTTGGGTATCCTTTTATTTTTGATAACCCTGGGATTTAAAAAAAAACCCATGTGGCTGAGGACATTTCCTCTTGTGAATAAGTATCAAATTTGCAGCATTTGATGAATGATGGTATTATTTTGTGCCCTTGTGAGTGTCTTTGTCTAGTATGACTCTTTTAAGGACTTTAAGCCCATTGGTGGAAAGACAGTACAATTAATCACCATAATTTGATATGCATTACCTAAAAGGATACCAGAATACCTAATAAAAGATAGTTTTAGGTAAAGCGGCCTATTGTTCAATCTGAATCCCTTTTCTCCCTGTCTCCCCAGGAGGTTCCTGGGGCCTGGCCCCCAACACTATGAAGAGCCCTTGCTGAGGCCATGAGGGGTTACCATGGCGACCGAGGCAGCCATCCCCGCCCAGCCCGCTTTGCTGACCAGCAGCATATGGACGTGGGCCCAGCTGCCAGGGCCCCGTACCTGCTGGGCTCCGGGGAGGCCTTCTCCACCGAGCCCCGCTTCTGTGCCCCAAGAGCTGGCCTGGGACACCTTTCTCCCGAAGGGCCCCTGAGCCTGAGTGAGGGGCCATCGGTAGGCCCCGAGGGAGGGCCAGGGGGGACTGGTGTTGGGGGGGGTAGCAGCACCTTCCCCAGGATGTACCCCGGCCAGGGCCCCTTTGACACCTGTGAAGACTGCGTGGGCCACCCACAGGGCAAGGGTGCCCCCCGCCTGCCTCCTACACTCCTGGACCAGTTTGAAAAGCAGTTGCCAGTTCAACAGGATGGCTTCCATACTCTACCATACCAGCGAGGTCCAGCAGGAGCCGGGCCCGGGCCCGGGCCGGGGTCTGGCTCTGCCCCTGAGGCCCGCAGTGAGAGCCCCAGCCGCATCCGGCATCTGGTTCACTCTGTGCAGAAGCTCTTCGCCAAGTCCCACTCTCTGGAGGCCCCGGGGAAGCGGGACTATAATGGGCCCAAGGCTGACGGAAGAGGTGGCTCTGGGGGAGACAGCTACTCTGGCCCAGGCTCTGGAGGGTCCCACGCCTCCCACCACCACCATCACCATCACCACCACCACCACCACCAGTCCCGGCATGGCAAGAGGAGCAAGAGCAAGGACCGCAAGGGGGATGGGCGGCACCAGGCCAAGGCCGCGGGCTGGTGGAGCTCGGACGACAACTTGGACAGCGACAGCGGCTTCCTGGCGGGTGGGCGGCCTCCTGGGGAGCCGGGCGGCCCCTTCTGCTTGGAGGCTCCAGATGGGTCCTACCGGGACTTGAGCTTCAAGGGGCGCTCGGGTGGGTCAGAAGGCCGCTGTCTTGCCTGCACTGGCATGTCCATGTCACTGGATGGACAATCGGTCAAGAGAAGTGCCTGGCATACCATGATGGTCGGCCAGGGCCGGGATGGATACCCAGGGGCCGGGCCAGGCAAGGGACTCCTGGGTCCAGAGGCCAAGGCCAAAACCAGGACTTATCATTATCTGCAGGTGAGGCTTTCGTGGGGATGGGGAACAGGGTCATCAGCCCCCACAGTGTTGTCACCCAGTAAGCTATGGAAAGGGTCAGATGGGAGCCAGCTGTTGCCATGATAGAGGGTCTGGGGGGTCCTTTTGGGACTTCAGTTTCCCCTTTTGTGCAATGAAGGGGCCCTTCTATTCTGACATTGTGTGTCAGTGCCAGGAAAACTTTTCCTTGACCGGCTGTTTCAGACAAGCTGTGCCGCCCTCTGTCTAGTGAGGGCGGAGGCAGAATGAGGCTGAGGGTGGGCCGTGGGCAGGACAGCTTGGTGCTCGCTGGCTAGCGCCTCCCCTGAGACTGGATGTCAGCAGTTGGGAAGCATCGCTCCTGCCCCCAGGTCTTCTCCAGACCTCTTTTCTTCTAAAATCTGGGTGGTCCAGATACCGTTTGAGTATGAAGGTCAGTTCCAGAATGTGTCTCTGCTGAGAGGTTTGTCATTCTGGGTGCTTGTGGTAGAACACCCATGAGGCTGTGGAAGAGCCCTGGGGCCTGTCCCGTGGGCTTTCCTAGGCTGGGGGTCACGCTGAAGTCTGAGCCAGGACAGGACCCCCTGGGACTGGGTGGTGCGGCTGATAGCTGGCATGCTGTCCCCATCCTGTCTCGCCATGTCCGTGGTCTCTGCAGATGAGGCTGGAAGCTCCGACTCCTTTTGGAGCCGTCTTTCATCCATCCCACCTGCCTGCTCTCCATCTTCTTACTGAGATGGGGTCAGGGGCTCTCCTCACCATTACCCTTCCTCTTCTCTGTCTCAGGCACCCCTCCCATGCCCCCTGAGATGTTTTCTTGAGCGCACCCATAGTTTTAGGAGGACAACTCAATACAAATTCTAGAAGTCCGGCAGACTTAGGGTTATACCCCCAACCCACATTCCACATAGTTAATCCACAGCCGTTCATCCAGTGAGTATTTCCTGGGTGCTGTGGATACAAAGATGAAGACACGGGTGCTGCTTGTGAGTTGAGTTTAGAGGTGGGACGGATAGGGAGGCAGACAGAATTCAGTGCAATAAGGCTGTGATCAGAGAGAGCGGTGGGCACCATGGGGGCAGAGAGGAGGCATCTCACCTACCCTGATGGTGATGGTGGCCAGAGCAGCTTCTGGGAAGAATGTCCCCTGAACTGAATCTCAGTGCAGAAGTGGGTTAAGGATTAAGAGCCCTAGAAAGTGGATTAAGGATTAGAGCACCAGGAAGAAGCCACAGCATGTTCAAAGGTGTGGGAATTGAGCTTGCATGTATGTGTCTTTTGGGTGTCCCTGGTCTCACTGGTAAGTTGTTCACATGTGAGGGCTCTTCTGATGGGGAGCTCACGAAAGCTCAAGGGAACAAATGGGTCACGGTGGAAGCAGGAAGGGGCGGGAGACCAAAGGGGGGGCTGGAGACTGCTAGGATTCAGGACTTCTGGGTTGGTCTTGGATTGCCCCCTCCCTGGATACAGAGGTTGTCTAAGCTGGCAACTGAAGGGTCCAACGAAAAGGCCTGAGGAGGGAGTACTGACCCTTCTCCCATAACTGAGCCCGCATCATTTCTGGAGCCTTGCTGCCACTCCGCTGCTCCCTGCTGCCAGTCCAGGGCTGCCCTGACCTCCCTGGGGGCTTCCTCGTTAATATGCACCTCACAGTGTCCTGCAGAGGAGCCAGGAGCTCCGCAGTGGCTATAGAGTGGGAACCCTGCAGTGTGGCAGAGTGCACCCCGGCGGCCCCATCTGCCAGCCTGCCTCTCTCCGCCTGCCCGTGGCTCCTCTCTGTGCGGTATGGGGACGGGGCATGATCATCAGGGTCTGGGGTTCTAGGGCATCTTAAGACTGGGGGGTCTGGGCCCATTTGAGGGAGAACAAGGGGCTGTAGAGACCTTCCAGATAGCCTGGTGCTCCCCTGGCACAAAAGCAGGGGGAGCTGACCCCACCAGACTAGGTAGGTGTCATCGTTGGTGTCTAGGTAGGTGTCCACACCTTTTATGGAGACTGGACCCCAGCTCTCCCTCAACCCTGTTCAGTCCTGCACATTCCTTCATGGGGCCCCATCCCATCCCTGTGCCCCTGTGTGCACACTCATCTCTGTCCCCTCACCTAGTCTCATCCCCAGAGTCCCTTTCCCTCCCCTGAACCATGACCCCTCTCAGACCTCCAGTCCCACCCCAATTTAACTTGTTTTTTTAATAACAGGTGTTTTAAATCTTCCCTCCCTGCCCCAGTTCCCTCCCCTGCACCTTCATTTATAGTGTAAACTAACCATGATGGCTTCCCTCACTTTTCTGGCAGCCCACCTACAGATTCACGTAGACCCCCAGCCACCCTCATCCCCTTCCTTTTTAGCTCAGGAGATGCCAGGACCACCCATCCCAGGCTGCTGCCTCTAGCAGGGCTTCAACCTGTCTCCCCAGGGTCCTCTCTACTCCTGAACTCTCTGTACTCCTCCCTCCCCACATCTAAAGACTATTTTTACTGGTTCTTTTCCTCATCCTGAAAACACGCCCAAGTCTCTCAGCCTAAAAAAAAAAAATCTTTCCTCAAACCCATTCCCCCTTCCATCTCCTGTCTTCCCTTCATAACCAAGTTCTTAGACCAGAGACCCCACTTCTTCACTTCCTTTCATTCTCCCTTTTACTACAGTCTGACTTCCACACCCCATCTTCTAAAATGTCCCGGCAGTGGTCTCTTGAGAGCCTTCCTTGAAAGGCACCCTTCAAAGCTCATACTAATAATAGTGGCATTTTTTGAGCACTCGCTCTGTGCCAGCACCCCATACTGGCACATTTACCCTTCCCACCAGCCCTGGGATGCAGGCGTAATTATCGCTACCAATTCACAGATGAGGAAACTGAGGCTTAGAGGTTAATCGGCTTTGCTCAAGTTCGCCTTGTTAGCAAGCGTCGGGGCCAGAATTCGAACATAGATCTAGTTCCTGAGCTTGAATTACTAACCTCTGAATGCACTTGACATTTGACATTATCAACTCCTTTTATTCTCGAAATGTCTCCTGTTTCCATGACATGTCATTCTCCTGACTTCCCTCCTACCCCTCTGCCCACTCCTTCTCAGGTGACCTCATAGGCTCCCCTTCCTTTCTTTGCAGTCCCCTTTTAAATGTCAGTAGATCCCTCCCCAGTTCTTTCTTTCTCCCCCCTGGGCTCTTTCATTCAGTCCTGTGGATTCAGCTGCCGCCCATGACTCCCACATGTCTGCCTCCAGCCCAGATCTCTCCACCGAACTGCAGCACCAAGCATCTACCACCTGCTCGATAGTCCTCTGCCAAACTCAAGATGCTCAACCCTGAGCCCACCACCTTCCCCTCCAAACCTGTTTTCCCGGGATTCTGTCGCTCAGTGAGCGACAGCACCATCCCCCACGTCCTCAGCCAGCAGCCTCCCAGTCATCCTCGACTCTCCCCGCCCCCTCACCCCCCACATCTAATCAGGCTCACCGATGCTCCTTAACATCTCTCATTTCCATCTTCTCTTCCTCCTCATTGTCATTGTTTTAATTTAGGCCTCATCATCTCTTTTCTGGATAACAGCACCAGCCTCCTAATTGGTTTCTCCCCCGCCACTTGAGCCTTGCCTTCCTCCGGGCCCTCCACAGCCCGTCCACCGTTTGGACTGTTGGGACGCTCTTTCTGAAACACAAACCTGGGGTCACTCCCCTGCTTAAACCCTCTATGGCTCCTCACAGAAGAAAGGCAGGAGAGATGGAGTCTTGGGATTAGAAGCAGATTATGAGGATGAAGGACAAGGAAGGGTGACAGGTGACTGAGGTCAGGTGACACTTCACTGCTGAGGTTGGGTTGACAGGTCACTTTGGCCTCCGATCCTCAACCTTTTGGCACCTAGCATGTCACTGCCCAACCCGGACTCTCTAGGTGGCCCTCAGTTGAGCGGCAAAAGGTTCATGCAGGGTGGTGAGGCATCTCCCTTGAGAGAGGGCACGGCCTGAGAGGTGCCTCCAGCCTGTAGGCTCCTGAGTGTGGCTGGCCCAGGCCAGGGTACAGCACCGGCCCCTGGCAGTGGGGGGAGAGGGCCCTGGCCTGCAGATTCAGTAGGGATGTGTCTGAGAGACAGAGGCCCCTGTCCCTGCAGGTGCCGCAAGATGATTGGGGGGGTTACCCAACCGGGGGCAAGGATGGGGAGATCCCCTGCCGCAGGATGCGGAGCGGCAGCTACATCAAAGCCATGGGGGACGAGGAGAGCGGAGACTCAGATGGCAGCCCCAAGACATCTCCCAAAGCGGTGGCTCGGCGCTTCACCTCCCGCCGCTCCTCCAGCGTGGACCAGGCCCGGATCAAGTAAGGACCGGAGGGTCCGGGAAGTGGGGTGAGGGGGCAGGGGAGTGGGAAGCAGATACTGGGTCCCTGCAGGAGATGTGTGTAGAGTGCGTATCAGTCTGTTCTCTGCTTAAAGTCCAACTGGGGAGTTGGGATAGCCTCTGAGTGCCCCTTTGGGGGAGTCCCTTTAGCCAGGAGGCTTCTGTGGCATCTCTGTCTGGGGATGTCTGAGGGCTAGAACCTGCTTAGGGGCCCTGGTGCTCTCATTCCCCTCCCTTGCCTCCTCACCGGCGCCCATTCTGAATCTGGCATTTTGACTTTTCCCAGCTGCTGCGTCCCACCCCGGATCCATCCCCGGAGCTCCATCCCTGGCTACAGCCGGTCCCTCACCACCGGACAGGTAGGCAGAGGCCCAGCACGCCTGAAGGAAAGGGCGGGAAGGGGATTCCGTCCCGCGCTTAGCCTCGGCCTTAGAACCAGAGGTCTGGCTAGGCAGAGAGTATAGGTCTGGTTCTGGGGAGCTGGAAAGCCTGCCTTGGGGCTCCTGGACCTGATTTGGATTGGGGATCTCAGAGTCACGTCCTTAAAAACCAAGCGTCCTCGAAGTGATGAAAATGTAAGCGCAACCTTAGTTCTCTCCGTTCCCCAGCCTGTCCTGGCCTGACTGCTCCCAGCCCTCCTGATGCAAAAGGCCGGATTGGTTGTACAGACGGGGCAGGCAGAGCCGCCGTATCAGATTATCTAGGGGAATCCCCCCCGCCCCCCACCCCGCCCCGTGGGACCACCAGCAAGACATCTCTCAGTGCCTCTGTTCTCTCATCTTTAAAATGACAATAGTCGTGGTATTTATCTCACGGGGGTTTTGTGATTGTCCAGTGAGAAAACCTATGCAAACACAAGGTACCCGGCCCCCAATTGGTATTTTACCATTGCGAGTTCCATATCGAAGTGTAGGCCTTCCCTTAAGGAAAGGGAGGCAGGCAGCTTAGTAATTAAATGCATGAGATGGGTCTGAATTCCAGCTCAGCTCCTTACCAACCAAGTGACCAGGGGCAAGTTACTTGACTTTTTGAGCCCCACTTTTCCTGTTTAAAAATAGGCTTCATAATAGTGTTCTTGGCACATAGCCAGCAGTCCGTAAAGGTTGGCTATTTTTACCGTTTCCTGGGGGGGAAAGCGATGCAAAAACCAGTGTAAAAGGCTGTCTGCATTGGCTGCTACTGTTTGCTGCTGCAGTTTCTGAGCGTTTCTTTGCTACATTTCCTGGTTCGGGGAATCTGATTGGCACAGCTATCTTTTCACATCAGACCAGCCTCGGTTGCTAAACCCACTAGTTAATAGGCAGTTCTTGTTTTACCTGGCCCATCAGCAACACCTAACACAGGTGATGAAACTTCTCTTCCTAAAACGCCGTACTCAGTTGGCCTTGAGGACACCGCATCTTTTAGGTTCTTCTGGATTCTGTCTCTGTTTATTCTCAGTCTGTGCCTGCATCTCCCCAGGATCTGAACACTGAAGTTTTTCAGGGCTTAGTTCCTGGATTTCTGTCTACGCTTACTTCTTAGGTGAGCTCATCTCATCCAGGCTCATGACTTTGATTATTTTGAGAGCTTGATGAATCCCAAATGTATATTTCTGGCCCAAACCCTCCCGTAAATGCCAGGCATGCTTATCTAATGGTTATTAAAATATCACTAGATGTTTAGTAGACATCTCAAACTTACGATGTCGAAAACTAAACTGCTGATACCCTTTCCCCCCAGATTCCCTGCTCCACCAATGTCATCTCCATTTCAGCTAATGGCAACTTTATCCTTCCAGGGGCTCTGGTCTAAAAGCTTGCGTCAGTCTCGGCTTCCTTCTCTCTCTCCCATCCCGCATTCCGATTCTTCAACAAATCCTGTTGGTCCCACCTTCAAAGTGTATCCAGGCTCCCACCGATCCTCAGTACCTCCCCTGCCACCGTGTTCTTTTGTCTAGACTGTTGCTCTGCCCTCTAGTTGGTCTCCTGCACTCGCCCTTGTTCACTTCATTCTCTCTCAATACAGTCAGGGTGACCACTTGAAAACAGAATTATATTCGCTCAAAGCCCTCAGCTTACTCAGAGGAAAAGTCAAGGACTTCACTGTGACATATAAGGCCCTGCATAATCTGGCTCTTGGCGCCCTGAGCTCCTCTCCTCACACTGCCCCCTCCCGTCACCCACTCCATCCATGCTGGCCCCCTTGCTGCTCCAGGGACACCACAAGTGTGCTCCAGTCTCGGGGCCTTTGCACTTGCTGCTCCCTCGGCCTAGATCTCTCCTTTCCAGACATTCCCATGCATCTCTCCCTGAATTCTTCCGAGTTTTTTCCCAAGTATTTTAAAATGTAAATTTTAGTCCTCCCCATCCCAACAATCCCTATTCCTCTTCTCTGTTTCCCCCTCCTCCCTCTCCCCCTCCCCTCCTCCGTCTTCTTCTTTGCATTTTGTGTACCCATTACATATTTCTCCTCAGAGGTAGAGCTTATAATCTTTGCTTTACAGAAGAGGAAGCAGGCTTAACACACTAGAGATGTCGTCTCATTATCTATAATAATGTTTTTTGCCCCTAAGTCTACATTTTGGTTTAGTATTTCCCCAGAACATCTTTTTCCATCTTCCAAAAGCATTTTGTCTCCTTATGTTTTATGTATGTCTTTTGTCAATAGTTTATAGCTAGATTTTTTAATACACATTCCAACAATTGCTTGACAGTTTAGTACATTTATATTTATTGTGATTTACTGATATACTTCGATTTATTCCTGTCATCCTACCTTTTACATGTCCTGTCTTTTGGGTGATGCTTCTTTACTCCTTTGCTGCCTTCCTTTGGGTCGGTTGAGTTTTCTTCATTTTTCTCCCCACTAAATATGGCACTGGCTTGGCTCAGTTACATAACTGCGTTGTGTTGTGTAATTTTTGTTCCTCTGTTCTTTCTTTACTACATTCTTTTGCATTAGATAAAAAGAATACTTTTAGTATAATATTGTTAATTTCTTTATTGTTAATTCTTTTTACAGTATTATTTAAATTGTTGTTGTGCTGGGCATTACAATGTGTACCTTAACTTATTAAAATCTAATTAATTCTGGTAAAATGTAGAAGCATAGTTCCAATATATCTTCTTCTTCTCTCCCTTTTTTGTGCTGTTAATTGTTATATACACTATTTGTATATATGTTAGAAACCCAGCAATTATTGTAAACTAATGATGTTATTATAAATTGCCTTATATAATCTTATTTCTTTTAAAGAAGTGAGAAAAATATATTTAGAGAGTCTTTTATATTTATTCACATATATACCATTTCTGGTGTGCTTCATAGAAATGTGATTTTGAGTTACCCATTAGCTGTTGCTTCCTTTTAGCCTGAAGAACTTCCACTAATATTTCTTGCAAGATAGGTCTGAGGCCAAAAATTTCTTCAGTCTATATATTTATTTGAAAATGTATTTTTACTTCATTTTTTAATTATTTAAAAAAATTTCAAAGATTTTACTTTTTTTTTTAGAGAGAGGGGAAGGGATGGAGAAAGACAAGGAAGGAAACATTGATTGGTTGCCTCTTGCGTGCCCCCAACTGGGGGCCTGACCCGCAACCCAGACATGTGCCCTGACCAGGAATCAAACCGACGACCTTTCAGTTCACAGGCTGGTGCTCAACCCACTGAGCCACAGCAGCCAGGGCCAGTTTTGAAAGTTTGCTGGGTATAGAATTTCTGGTTGACAGTTTTTTCTTTCAGTGCTTTGTACCATTCTAGTACCTTTAAAGGTCATAGTTTCTGGAAAAAAGCCACTTGTTAATCATGTTGCTGTTTTTCTGTGACAGATTATTTTTCCTTTTGCTGCTATTAATGCCTTCAACTTTCAACATTTTGACTGTAATGTGTCTGGATATAGATCTCTTTATGTTTAATTCACTTGGGATTCATTGAGCCTCTTTCATCTGTAGATTAATGTTTTTCATCAAATTTGGAAAGTATTCGGCCATTATTTCTTCAAATGTTTTTTCTTCCCATTTCTCTCTCTCTTCTGAAATTCCCATTACATGTATATTGGTATACTCGCTATTGTCCCAAAGGTCTCTGAGGCTCTGTTCATTTCTAGTCTTTTTTCCTTCCATTCTTCAGATCAGATAATTTATATTGATCTAGCTTCAAGTTTACTGATCATTTCTTATTCTGTGCTCTTCTAGTTAATTTTTTTTTCAGTTATTGTTCCTTTCAGCTTCTGAATTTTCACTGGGTCTTTTTAAAAAATAACTTCTATCTTTTTGTTACAATTTTCTATTCATTATGACATTATTGTAGTGCTTTTCTTTAAATCTTTAAACATGATTTTCTTGACTTTTTGGAACATATTTATAATAACTGCTTTGTAGTCATTGATAAATCAAACATTTGGGAACATTTTCATTTTCTTATTTATTTGAATGTATCATAATTTTTTTGTTGAATATTGGACATTCTTAGCTAATATATTGTAGCAACTCTGGATTCTTACTTTACTCCTTGAAGGTTGTTATTGTTTTGCTTATCTGTTACTCTCAGGACTAAATCTGTAAAATCCATCTTTCCTGCCAAATGCAAACTCTTGTTTTTATTTTTAAGCCTGGTTTTCTAGGCTTTTCTCCTATGTCTGCATAGCTTACTGTTTAGCCAGAGATTGGTGGGAGGTTATGCTCAAAATCCACAAGCCAGTAGGGCTTTTTCTCTCTGCTTATGGTTCGATGTGTGGGCTCGGAAGTACAACCTTCAGACTGTTTCCTTTTACTTTTCGCCAGGTTCTCTTGTGTTTCCACCACACATGTGCACAGACTTCATTGGCTCAGGGCTTCTCTGGCTTCTGTTGTGCATGCACCCAGCCTGTAGTTAACCCAGGGTATGTGGAGCGCTTATAAAACTACCTATGGCTATCTCACTCCCCTGGAACTCCCCCATTCAGTCCCTGGTTAGTCTACCCGTCCATAGCTCACCCCGAGCAGTGCCGAAACCTCAGCCTCTCAGTGCTACTGCCTCTTCCTGTTCTTGACACCCTCTAACTGACAATGCGCCAAATTAAGTGAGGCCCCTTTACCATCGTCAGTGAAGCTGCTGGTTTTCACAGCCTGCCCCACGCTTGTTGAACCTTTGGGAGCTCATGTAATGAGAGCAGCCCCAGGCAAAAATACCACAGACTCATGCTGTTCTTACCCAAAGTTCAGTAATTTTCATTAATGAATTTTTGGATTGATTGTCACCGTGATGAAATGGTTACTTTTGACAGTTTTGTCCGGCGTTATAGTTGTCTTGGTGGGACAGGATCTGGTGTCCTCCTTTCTTTGCAATGCCTGAAGTTAGAAGTATAGAAATGTCTCAACCGCCATCATTATGTCTTCAAGTATTGCCCCTTCCACATTATATCAAGTCTCTCCTTCGAAACTCTCATTAGTTATATGTAGGACCTTCTTATTCTTTCGTACATGTGTCTTAACCCCTCCTTCATGTTTTCCATCTCTTTGTCTCCCCGCTCCCTTCTGGTTAGCTTCTCAGAGGTATCTTTGGGTTCTCTAATTTTTTCTTCAGTTGTGTCTCACCTACTGTTTAACTCATTGTGTTTTTAATTTCACTGACTTTCTTGTCATTTCTAGAAATCTGATTTTGTTCCTTTTCAAATCTTTTTAGTCCTTTTTAAAATTTTCATTCTCTTATATTTTCAGTCTTGTCTTTTAAGTTTTAGAAATTGCAAGCATAGTTTGAAAGCTAATCTGTCTTAGCTGAGGTACCACTAGCCGCTATTACAGGTGGACTTTAAATTCTCAATGGCTTAACTCAATAACAGCTTAGTTCTGGTTTATATCATAGTTTCTATTAATTATATATTGATACATAATAAATTACCCCAAACATTGTGTCTTAGAACAACAAATATTTATTATCTCACGGTTTCCGTGGGTCAGAATCTGAGCACAGTATAGCTGGGTGGCGCCTGGATCAGTGTCTCACAAGACTTCAGTCAAAGTGCTGGCCAGGGCTGCAGCCATCTCAAGGCTTGACTGGAGGAAGGCCTCCTTCTCTGCTCACTCACAGGGCTGTCCTCAGGCCTCGGGTCCTTGCTGGCTGCTGGCCAGAGGCATCAGTTTCTCAGAACCCCTGAGACTTATTCACAACTGACTTTCTTTTCACTTCTAGAAATCTGATTTTGTTCCTTTTCAAATCTTTTTATTCTTTTTCAAAATTTTTATTCTCTTATATTTTCAGTTTTACCTTTTAAAACTACTCACCACTTAACAGCCTACTTCCCCCAGAGCAAAGGCTCCGAGAGAGAGTGAGAAGAGATATCCACCACGAAAGCCACGGCCTTTTTGTAATCAAATATCAGAAAGGATGGCCTCTTGTGTCTGCTGTATTGTATTAATTAGAAGTGGACCAAGAGTTAGTCCACACTCAATGGGAGTGGACTGCACAGAGGTGCGAATGCCAGGAGCTGGAAATCATTAGAGGCCGTGTCAGAGACGGTCTGTCTCTCAGTTTAACATTGGCCGATCTTCAGTGGAGCTTTATCTGTGAGACTCCTGGGCAGCTGGGATTAGGAGTAGGTCCCCAGAAACTATTTTGCAATCACTTCTATTAGACTATGCTTGGTCTGGGGCCATTTTATGTTAATTTTAAATTTAGGGGGGTCTGGCCAATGCAGGCCCATGTGAAGATTAGCTTGTGGGTACAAATTCCTAGAAGATTTGTTTCCTTTTTCTTCCCTGCAGTGCCTAGACTATAGGCTAGCTTCCTTATCATCAGCCTGTGTAATAATATTTTTTCCTAGTCTATGTTTCCATCAAAGGTTTCCCCTTTCTTACTTTTATGCTGGTTCTCATTCCAATTTCATGCTTTATGTGGGCCTAAAGCCTTACAGCTGCCCCCGAGTGGAGGTTAAAACCTAAGCCCTTTGGTTACTGAGACTAGCAACCCCTCCCCTCACCTTCCACCTCCACTGGGCTGTTTGAAGCATTGGCTCACACAGTTAATATTCTGATTTACCAGTCTCTTCTTTGCTTTTGTTCTCTGGGGACTTATCTTGCTTTCTTGTGAGCTCAGCTATGCATATAAATCAACATTTGTTATATTTCATCCGGTGTTTTAGAGTGTTTTGAAATGGGAGGGTTTTTTAAGGTTATCTAAACTCAATGACATATATAAAGTATATGGCATGTTGCCTACCCCAAACTGCATCCACCAGCTCTACCATGGTCTATTTCCAGTTAGTCCCAAACAAAGTATTTTCTTCGAAATATCCCACACCCTTGGAAATACTTATGGATTCTAAGTCTGGTTTGGAAAAAGGCTAAGGTTTTTATTTCCCAAGAGGATTCTTTTGACTTTGACTCTCCTGAAGGTGGGAGCTGGGGCAGCAGAGTGGAAGGCAGTCCAGGAATAATAGAAGAACTCATAGTATAATGTTACAATGTCACCATCATAATCCAGTAAAGATCAACTTAGGCGCAACGTTCCTCTGATAATCTATATAATTCTCTATTTCCCTTGGGTCCTGGTCTCTTGTCGGAGCTCCGGAACCTCCTCTTGGTCTGTAGAGCTGGGAGGTGTGTGGCCCCCGGGAGCTTCTCACCCCCTACCCCGCCTCGTATTGAGTTAATTGTGAGGATAGCATATGGTTGGGATTTCAAGAGCTTCAGAACCCCTGTGAAAGAGAGGTCTCTGAGAGGCATTTTCACTGTGATTTAGGAACCTCCTGCTACTATTAATAGTAGCTGATGTTCATTGAACATCTGCTATATGCCAGAGAACCTGCCTAGTGCTTTACACACAGAAGAGGGCTGGAGGTACAGAGATAAGCTGCAGAGTGAGTCTTTCCATCCCTGGTATCCTGAGTTGAGACCAGAGTGCTCTCTGCTGGGGTTCGGTCAGCTCTTCTGTGTCCCACAAGGGACCCTCTGGACTGGACTGGCTCTAGTCGGGGAATATCCTGAGGCTGGCCTAGAATTAGCAGGAGTTAGATCAGCTCCTGAGCTTCTGGAGCTGCCCTGCCACTGCTGGTCCTTGGTACCCCAGAGGTCTACGGATAGGAAACGGAGAGGGAGACTCACAAGAGTCACGGTGAAGCCACAGCTGCCACAGGAATGCGGCTTACGCCAGTCAAATGCGGGTGAACTTAACTTCTACAGGATCTTGGATTGATTTTTCCATGGCCTGTGACTTCTGTACACCTATAATAAAGTTCCTTTAGAAAAAGCTGCCAAAAGAAATTCAGACAGTCCTTTTTTAAATTAGTGACTCCACATTGGAACCACTGAATCTGAATCGCCAGCAAATTTGGCTCTGAGCTTCAAAGGAGCCGAAGCAAAGAGAGGCATATAGTTAAACAGCCCTGGGTTCAGATCACTGAGGTGAGGCTATGGTTAATGTCGGTTTAACAAGCTCCCCAGGAGATTGTGATGGTCCATCAGCCTGGCATGAGAGCGAGGAAACCTAGCATCTAACTGTTTTTGCCATTTACAAGTTGGGCATCCTTAGATAATTCATCTGCCCTCTCTGGGACTTAGTTTGCCTGCCGGTAGAATGGGATGGAGGTTCCTTCTCAAACTGATGTAGAATCTCATGATACCATATTATGCTTTGGAGGCCCAGTTATGGAGACATTGAACTGCATCTGACACATGAATGAAGCCATTCCTTTGGGCCTCCGTGGTCTGCACATAAACATGATGCCATGAGTCTTTCCTAGGAGATGTCACAAGATGCAGCCATGGGAAACTTGCTGTCACAGTCACCATGTGGATGCTACTGAGGCTCTTGCCCATGACTTCATTCCGTGGTTGCTATACAATCCCTCATGGGGGAATTTCTCCTGGTCTCAGTGACAGGAGCGCTGGCCTGTGTTTGCCAGATAGGCCCTGAGACCCTCAAATGCCACCGACTGAGCATTACTGTGTGCCAGTATCCGCACCAGCTGCCTCATATGGGTTTTTGGTTTTTGGTTTTTTTTTTTGGAGTCCTTCAAATAGACCATGAACATGGTACTATTATCATTCCCACTTGACAGATGAGTCAACTGAGGCCCCCAAACTTTAAGTAACTTTCTCAGGCCACACTGCGAGGAAGTAGTGGAGCTGGCACTTGAGTTTAGGTGGGTCTCACTTCATAACCATGCAGACAACCCATGGGCTATGCTCCCTGATGCTTTGGCTGCTCCGAAGCTCAGGGTCAAATGTGCACCCATGCTGTGCTCTGGGTGTGGGGATTACCACTGGCCCACCTTCTTTTCCTATCTTTATTTTTTTCTTTGCACAGTTTTCTCACATAACGCAAATGAAGCTGCAGCTTCTGTGGCGTGTTTAGTCTTAGTGCAGTGTTGTGTGACACGGTTCTGTGAATAAAATTTTTGTTTTGCTTTTCTTTCTTAGTTGCTTTAATTTTTCTTTAACACTATGGATTCTCCACCACAAAAAATCAGAAACAAAAACAAGAAGCTCATCCAACAATGGCTGAACTTTACTTAGAGGTGGAGGGCAGGGAAGGAACCAGTGTGGGCAGGTGGGGGAGGCCTGGAACACTTGAAGGTTAATGATTTTTGCTCCATCACTTACCCATTTATGTCTGTCCTGCCACATCACACACACACACACACACACACACACACACACACACGGCTTTCAATCAGCAGTGTAGTGGATCATGAATAATAAAAGGTGGCCTTCCCGGCAGGCCCTCACTGCCACACTGGGCAGGAGGGTGGCTGTCAGGTCCCTGGTCCTGTCCCTCAGGATCAGGTGAGAGAAATGTGAGGGCTGGGACTCGGTGGAGAGGAAGATGGGGTGGTCTGGAGACTAAGGTGCAGCCACACATCTGGGAGAGGCATAGATGGGGTGGAGGAAGGAGTGTTTGGAGGAAAGGCTGGATGCCGAAGTCTGGCTTCCAGGCAGTCTGGGGGGCCGCACAGGGCAAGGGTGCCTCCATCTGTCTTTGCAGAGACCCAGGGTTTCTTTCAGTCCAAAGGCAGAAGAGTCAGCGCAGAGACCCAGCCTCTGCAGATCTACACATATTCCTGTGGTAGGGTGCCTCAGAGATGCTCTCCACCCCATCCTAGCACCCCAATAACTATCCTCTTGGCCCCTGCCCCCCAGCTCAGCGAGGAGCTGAACCAGCAACTGGAGACTGTGTGCGGGTCTGTGTTTGGGGAGCTTGAATCCCAAGCCGTGGACGCCCTGGACCTACCCGGCTGTTTCCGCATGCGGAGCCACAGCTACCTCCGGGCCATCCAGGCCGGCTGCTCTCAAGACGACGACTGCCTGCCCCTCCTTGCTGCCCCTGCCTCTGTCTCAGGGAGGCCCGGCTCCTGTGAGTAGGCCGAGTTTGTCCCCAGCCAGGCCTCAGATTGGAGAGGGCCTTGGATTCTGGTTCGGGCCCCTGCGGCAGCTGTGCTGTGTGAACTCGGGCAGATGGCTTGCCCCTCTGGAGTGGATGATGGGGAAAACAACCCTTGGCTCTGTACGTGGCAGCACGCGGAGACCTGGGCACCGCGTGGGTGTTGGGGGGTGGCTGGCCATGGACAGTGGCCGGGACGCGTTTCTCACCCGCTGCGTCTCTGCGTTTCTGGCCACAGCCTTCAACTTCAGAAAGGCCCCGCCCCCCATCCCGCCGGGAAGCCAGGCCCCGCCCCGCATCTCCATCACCGCCCAGAGCAGCACCGACTCCGCCCACGAGAGCTTCACCGCGGCGGAGGGCCCCGCCCGGCGCTGCAGCTCCGCCGACGGGCTGGACGGCCCCGCCATGGGTGCGCGCACTCTGGAGTTGGCGCTGGTGCCACCTCGGGCCAGCCCCAAACCCCCCACACTCATCATCAAGACCATTCCTGGCAGGGAGGAGCTGCGGAGCCTAGCGCGGCAGCGGAAGTGGCGGCCGTCCATTGGGGTGCAGGTATGGAAAGAGGAGGGCGGACGAAAACTCGGGCCCTGGCCTGTTGGCGACGGGGTGAGTGGTCATTGGGACCTTCTGGATACACAGACCTTTTCCTTGCCTTACCCCGTGCTGCAGGTAGCCCCTGTGCCTGGTCATCAACAAGGCTGCTCCAACTAGCCCTCACCCACTCTTGTCCCTCTCCCAGGCACCATCTTCCCTACTGGCTAGTGGAAAGTAGTGCTCAGAGGCTGCCACCTGGATGCCACTGACTTCCGGGGTCTCTCGTCTTGTTCAGGCAGCTTGTCTTCACAGGATCTGCCAACTGACTCGAGGCTCAAACATTGCTGGCCTCTCTGCCTGGGAAGGGCTTGCATCCCTAACCTAGCCCCCACCACTGACTCCCCAACTTTGCCACCAGGTGGAGACTATCTCAGACTCAGACACGGAGAACAGGAGTCGAAGAGAGTTCCACTCCATAGGCGTACAGGTGGAAGAGGACAAGAGGTAGGTCTGAGGGGCTCATGTCAAGGTTCCTCGGGGGAGAAGAGGAGAGACGGCTGCATCTCAACTTCAGTGGCCTGGCCTCCCTGGGCACCCTCTCCCCCTGGAGGAGACCAAGCCTTTTTAATTGGAAGGAGTCAGAGCAGCCACCTGGGTTCTGCACAGAGATGGGCAGGCACCAAATCTAGGGTGAGTTCTCCTTGTAGCCATGCCTGTCTCAGGTGCTCTGAGGTGGACAGGAGATATACAGTAGTTCAGGGAAGGATGAGGTAACAGGTAGGTGTGGAGCAAGCCTCCAATAATTGTCCTTTAAAGGAGGTAACCGAATTTTGCCAATGTCTTGTTATTACTGTGGTGTACAAAGTATGTGGGCTCAAAGAGAAACAAACACAAATGAAGATTGCCTCCCAGGGGCCCCTGGCAGCTATAACACTCCTCCTCACTTGGCTCACACAGCATTTAACCAGGTGGGGGTATTGCACGCCTGAGTCTGTGGTGTGCCCAAGATGGTAGAGTTACCAGCAGCCAGCATTCTGGCATTAGGTGGCCTCAGAAACATTGCTCCCTTAATTTCCAATGGAAAAATTAGCATTGTGAGCTCTGGAGGGCATACTGGGAGAAGTCCCTCTGTTGTTGAGTTCCTGTGGGAAGGTGCTTTCTCAGATGACCACGTGGCAGTGCCACAGTGGCCCAACTACTCTCTGGGCTGCAGTGCTACCAGGTCAGTGGCCCTAAGTATGGTGCCTGGGAATCTGCCTGGGGCCGGTTGCAAGAGTTATGTGGTAATCTGTGTTGCCCAGGCCATACCCACTGGAGGACTAAAACTAGAGTCCCAGTAGTGGTCTCTTGCAGCTCTGTTCCCAGTCGCCATTGTTGGACCTCCCCTAAAGTTTTCCCTGCTATTTCCAGGAACCCCTGGGGTGTCTTGGGTGTGTGTGTCTCAGGGTTCCTGTGGGATCCACCATTTTCCTCCACTCTTTCTCTAGCTCTCTGCAGCTCCACATGCCCCTGAGCCTGTAAGTGCCCCCATCGAGGGTGGCAAAAATTTGCTCTTGTTGCCCCTACCACTCCTGAGAGCTACTGTCCTGCAAGCTCTTAATATTCCACAAGGATCACAGCAAAGTAGCACTTTATGGCTACCCAATTCCTCAAGCCCATGACTTGCGTTTCTTGAGAGATAGGTTAGGAGTGATGGATGGAGGCAGCTCTGTGTCAGAACCCTGCACCCAGCCCTCCCCGCACACTTTAATGCTGCCCTGTAGATCATAAACCAAGCCCATGTGCTTCCACTTACTACTCCCACGCAAGGCTTCTTGGTCCCTCATCCAGATATACCTCTGGGGTCCCCCTATTCCTCCTAACAAGCCTGACTCCTAGGAAGAGTGCAGTAGGGATTCTACTGAGACTTTGGCTAAATCAGCAAACTCTGTCATTCATTCAGAAAATAGTTATTAAGCATCTTTTATATGACAGCTCCTGTTAAATGCTCAGGGAAACATCAAAGGCATGACTCTTGCCCTCATAGAAGTTATGGTCTGGAGGTGAATCAAGGCAATGAATCAATCATCCATGAATAAAAATATGATTACTCATTACAGTATAATATGTACTAGGGTATGAATACGTTGTGGTGGGAACATGAAAGAAAAAAGCAAGAGCTAATAGAGAAGGGACCTTGTTTAAGTGATATTTAAGCTGAGACTTGAAGATTGACTAGAAACACTCAGGTGACGACTGTGGTGCAGGGGTTGGGGGTTGTAATCTTTCCAGGAAGAGGGCATAGCATATGTGAAGGTGCTTGGGCAAGACAAAGTCTAACCTGCATGGGGAACTGAAAGAGGTTTCATGTGACTGGTGTGGAATGGGAGGGGGCAGTGGCAGGGGCCATGTCATGCCAAGCATGGGCACGACGAAGTAAAGTTTACTTATAACTAATGAGTAGCCATTAAAAGATTAAAGCAGTGTGACATGATCTCATTTATGTTTACAAAAGATCACTTTTGACTGCTGAATGGAGAATGAATTTGAGGGAAATAATAGTGGATATGGGGAAGAAAAGTGATGGTCTTTTGCATTTTGGAAGATCTTGTGTTAGGGATTTTTTTTTAATTGTATTTTATAATTGGGCCCTGCCAGTGTATGGGGACACTTAAGTTTTATATATTGGTTTTATATTCAGCAACTTTGCTGCTTTCTCTTATTAGGGCTCATAGTTTATCTGGAAATCATAATAGGTTTTCTGTATAGTCAGTTATTTTTTTTTCTCAAATGAAGGTATTTTCTTTAAATCTGTTTTCTTTTAATTTCTTTCTCTCTCTTTCTACCTTTCTCTCTCTTCCTTCCTTCCTTCCTTCCTCCTTTCTTTCCTTCTTTCTTTCCTTCTGTCCTTCCTTCTTTCTGGAACAGTGCTTTGAATGGGACTTCTAGTTGCTGGTGAGTGTACTGTGCTTGTCCCAATCCTGATGTTAGCAGGTATCTTTTCATTTCTCACTCATGAGTGTAGATGACGCCAGCCACAGATTTTGATGAATACTATTTATCAGGCTGAGGGAATTCCCTTTTATTCCTTGTCGGCTAACAGTTTTTATTTTAATTTTTTAAAATAGAAAATCGGAGTGGAATTTTATTGAATTGTTTTTTCAGAATCTATTTAGATGATCATAGATTTTCTCCTTTCATTTTTAATGTGGTGAATTATACAATATAAATGGATTTCCATGTTGACCCATTCTTTCATTCCTGGGATAAACTATGCTTGATACTATTATCAATTGGGATTAAGTTTGACTGTGAGTAATAGGGCCTCAGTAGCGCCTTACAGTTTTCCCCTCTCATTTAAAAAAAAACAAACAAAAAACCCTGGATACAGAAGCAAAGTGTCAGGACCTGAGGCTCCTTCTGTCTTGCTGCATTTCCACTTTTTGTGTATCATTTCATATCCAAGGAGCTGAAGGTCAAGCTATCACCACCCTATCTGCATTCTGAGCAGTGGGAGGGAAGGAGAGGGAAGGAGCGATGCAGCCCTTCCTTTTAAAAAAGATTTTCACCTGTGGCTGAAACCTCATCACATGGTGGTATTTAGCTGCAACGGAGGCTTTGGAATAGACAAAGAGAAGAGTGGATATATTGAACTCTAGCAGTTTTAGTCACAGACTTGCTGTATAATTTTTATATACCTCGCTGGATTTTTGAATAGCGGTTACTTTATTTAAGATTTTTATATCTATGTTCCAAGGTGATAATTGGCCTACTATTTTGTTTTTATTATTGTTATTCAGCTTAGATGTTAAGGTTGTGTTAGACTCCTAAAATGAGTTTGATAGCATCCTCTATGTTTTCTTCTCTGGAACAATTTGTATAAAGTAGGAATTATCTATTCCTTAAAGGTTTGGTAAAGGTTGCCTAAAAAACTATCTCCGTCTGATGCCTTTTGGGGATAGAAGAAACTTTCTGAATTATAGCTTCAGTTTTTTTAGTGGTTATTGATCTACTCTGGTTTATTTTTCTTCTACAGTTAATTTTGGTGATATGTAATCTTCTGAAAAATAGACCAGTTTACAAAAATTATCAATTTTCAAAAATTTTGGTACAAATATTGTTATAGTATTATAATTTTATAAACTTTTATTGTATCTATTGGTTATGTCCTATTCACTTCACTCCTTCCTCCCTTTTCTGATCAATCTTTTCTGAGTTTTTTATGTTTTATCATTTAAATATATTTTAAAATCAGATTTTATTAGTCTTTAAAAAAGTAGCTTTTGGTTTCAGCGAACACCTCTATTATTTACTTCTCTTTTATCATTAATATTTTCTTCCATCTACTACTTTTGTGTTACTGATTCTTTTTTCCTACCACATTTGCCTTTTTTCAGCCTCTCGAACATGATTTCTTATTTTCTAACATCTGCTTTTACGGCTATGCATTTCCTGCTAACTAAATGACTATAGCTGCATCTCATAAGTTTTGAGAGGCACTGTTTTTATTGCTTCGTTGGAAATGGTTTGTAACGTTTGTCGTAATTTCCTTTTAATCCCTGAATTATTAAAACTTTTTTTTTTTTTAGTTTTCAAATGTGTTTTGGGGGGGGTTCTGCCTTTTCACTGTTGAATCTAAGTTTGCGACATCGTGTCATAGGGTGCCTTCTGAGTGATGCCCGTTCCTTAGAGTTTGTCGAGGCTTCCTTATGTGTGCACATACACGATCAGACATATCAATTACATTTTTCAAATGTTCACCTCTGATTTTTTGGATGTTTGATCTACCATTTCTGAGAAAGGTGTGTTAAAATGTCTCACCATGTTTGTGGATATGTCATTTTTCCTGGTGATTTTATTATGATTGTTGTTATTTTTAGTCTGAGAAGGTGCTGTTTAGAAGTGTTCAGGCTTATGATTGTTGTTACCTTCTTGGTAGGTGGGCTTTTTTTAAACCATTAAACAGGCTGCTTTTAATCTTTACTAATGGTTTTTGCCTGGAAGTCTTGTTTTGTCTGATTTTATTGCTATGGCTGCTTTCTTTTGGTTAATTTTCCAGTTTGTCTTTTTCCATCTTTTATTTTCAGCCTTCCTATATCCTCCTGTTTCGATGTGTTGCTTGTAAGCAGTATGGAGCTAGAGTTTAGTAGACATATTTCATCTATTAATATGTATTATGATTACTGACTTCCTTGGATTTATTTGTATCATCTCTTTAAACATTTTCCATTTGATATGCGTTTCTTTGCTATACTCCTCCTCTACTTTTCTGCCTTCTATTGAACTAGTCAGATTTACTTTGTATCTCTTTTTTTCTCCACTGGTTTGGAAATTTACATTTTTGTAGCAATTTTTCTCAAATTTTTAACAAATATACTTAGTTTTATAGTTTTCCTTTTTAAAATTTATTTATTGACTTGAGAGAGACAGAGACACACCGATTTATTGTTCCATTTATTTATGCAATCATTGGGCAATTCTTGTATGTGCCCCTGAGTGGGAATCGAGCCCACAACCTTGGTGGATTGGGACGATACTCTAACTGAGCTACCAGGCCAGGGCTTAGTTTTATATTTTTCTAATAAAGTCTAAAATTAGTCATTCTTTCTATCCTTTTTAAGTACAAAACAGGCACCTTGGAGCACTTTAATTTCCTTCTTGACTCCCTCCTCCCATCTTCCATGTTATATTTATCTAATAGTACTTTGATTCTATCTCTTTAAAAAACTCTTCTGAATCAGTTGTTGTTATATCTTTTGTGGTTTCATAGTTCAGTTTTACAAACAGTTTTAACAATTTATGTGTTCACTATTGTTTGTTACTGCCCACACCTTCCTCATGGGTTCAATTTCCTTTATGCCAAAGTACTTCTTGAGCTTGGGACCAGTTTCAGAGTTAATATCTTAGCTTGAGATTTCTGTATTTCACTGGTAGTACTCATTTGAACCCCACACCCACACACAAAATAGCCTTAATGTTTTGTTTTCTCAGCATCTTACTTCCTGGACACTTTCCTGAATCATGACGTGAGTTTTCTAGTTCAAGGTTGTAAATGAAATGACCCTTCTTGGCTGCTGGCTTTATGCATGGGGTCTCCTTCCAGCTCCCCAGGACACACAGATTTGGGGTCTCTTCTCTTGTTCTCCGACTGTTACCATTTAGCCTCTAGCATATGTCTTGCCTGATATTCCTCTGGTTCATTTGGCTTAAATTCTCTCTCACTACTCGTGTTTGGAATTTGTTTTTTGTTTCTGGTTACCTGAAGATTTCTCTTTTTTATTGCAAGCTTGGCATTAGAGCCCATCCATCTTTTTCACTTTATTTTATCCAGCATTTCTATATGTTTAAGGGGTGGGAACGTCCTAAGTTGGTTCAGTCTATAGTATTGATCAGTTGTCTGGAATAGGCTGATAGCAGAAGAATCGGAGAGAAGGGGACCAATTTGGGAAGCATTTGGAGTGAAGTCAGGAAGGGCGGGGGCAGGCAGACAACTACGTCTTCCTTGCTTTTGTGTAAATGCTCAGGGAGGCCCTGGTGGGGTGGGTGGGTGAGATGTTGTAGGGTCAATGTCTAAAGAACTGAATTGCTTGGGACAGGTGATCACACCGGAAATCCAGAGGGGGTGACAGGTGGGGAGAGAAGAAATCTGGCACGTCTTTCTGGCCAGGCTCCCTTGCTTGTCTGCTGAAGGCATCCTTAGCGATACACCTGCACTGTCCTTTCTGTCCCTTATGTCCCTGGCACTTTCAGTCTGACTGACCACACACCATGCCCCAACTGGTACATAAACACGAGCCATGAATACCAGCAGCCTTTCTGGGCATATATCCAGGACTAGCCCCCCACCCGCTGCCACCCCATTTTCTTGGGCTCTCTTGTCCTTGCTTCTGTCTCACTGATCCCAATATCCATCTCTTCCTCTGTACTTTGGTTTTAAAGTTTGCCAGGGAGGGAGGGTCTCTCTTTTCTGCCTTTCAGGGTGCTCCTTGCTAACTTATTGGGTGCGGAATCCAGATTTATTGCCTGTGCTGCCTGGGAGTCATCTGTGGGTCCTTCCGGTTGCTCATCTCTAGTTGGTGACTTGGCTTTAAACTACACGGGGGTGCGCGTTGGTGCCCCTTTGGTTCCATCTCCACCGCACCTCCACTCAAGATTCATTGGTCCACAGATATTTATTATATCCTCATTATTTGTCAATTACTCTGCCGGGCAGGGAGGATACAAAGGTGAGCAGAACCAGACGTAGCTTCTGCCCTGTGAAGCTTTGATCACTTTCATCTACAACCTCATATACATGAGGTAGAAGTTACAGCGGTGAAAGGTGCCACAAAGGAGAGGTATGTAGGTGAGGAGAGTGTACAACAGGGGGCTTTGACCCAGCCAGAGGGGTCAGGCGTGGCTGCCCTGAGGAAGTGACACTTGAGTGGAGATCTGAAAGGTGAACACAAATTAACTTTGTGGAAACGGGATAAGAGTGTTCCAGACAGAAGGACCAGCATGCACTAAGGCCCTGCGGTGAGAGGGAGCGCAATTCAGAAACAGTTTCCAGCCCTGTGTTAGGGCTCCTGCCTTCTTCCCAGACCCAGCACACTCCGGGCCATGATGAAAGAATGCGTCAAATGTCCTTGCTGAATGTCAGCAGAATGTTCCTGGGGCCCTCCGATCACACAGAAACCGTGATTTTTGCCTCTAACTCTCTGTAACCTGGGGGATCCCCTGTATCTTCCACTTCTAGATCCTTCCCACAAAGACCTTATCTTAAACTCCAGATTTAGCAAAGAGAAAACAAAACAAAATGAATATACAAACAAAAAAGCCCAGAACATCTAATGAAATGTGATTATCTGATAAATTATGAATAATCTTTAGTACATTTCCCAAATAGTGCACGAGACATACTTACACTTAAAATTCATTATTTATTTAAAGTTAAAACTGAACTGGAGTCCTATATTTTATCCAATAATCGTACTTTTACCTACCTGTGCCCAACGAGGGCCACCTGGAGAACTCTGTGTAGAAAGGCCATCCTACTCCCGACACACCTTCCTTAGCATCGTGGTCATTTCTGCCTTTGGGACCTTAGGAAGGGAGTGTGCTGAAAGAACAGAGCCTCTCGAGCCCCGGAGAAGAAGGATGCATCCATCCTCATGAAGTTATAGTCCAAGAATAGTCCTGCAAAAGCAATGAACTGCTGGCCGACCACAAGCCCTGGGCACAGACACCGCCGCTTCCATTCATCAGCCATCGACTCCAAGGTGGTTCCTGACTGACTGTCATGACTCCACTTTAATCTCCCACCCCGCCCCCCCAACTTGGCATTACTGTCATAGCCCCCAGGCTGGGATGCTGGATTTGGGGACCCCAGTTGGTTACCTACTTAAGCCCTTAGATGCTTTCTCAAAGTGGGAGCTAGCACCATGGCTGAGCATTGCTGATGTGTCCCTGCCCCTACCCCTCCCTGCCCGCTCCCCCACACCCCCTGGCCAGCCTGCTGCCGAGCACTCCTGGCAAAAGCTCTTGAAAACTCCTGGATGGTGAGCATTCCTTGGACACTGTGTCTCTTGGGATGAGCCAGTTTTTTCTATCTCCCAGAGCCTCTCGTGTTATCCCTTAGAGAGTCACAGTAGAAATGTCTCCCTGACGTGACCATGGTTAATAACTTCCAGAATCATCAGAAATGTGATCACTGTCACCCTAAAGAACTCAAGGGGGGAGAGGCCTCTTCAACCTTATCAACGGGCTTGGGGAGAAAAGACTGTAAAAGGAGTCGTTATGAATTAGTGACAGTTTGTAACTGAAGCCAGTTTTCTATCCCGTGTTTACAGCTATTGGTGAAGACCACAGCAAATACTGCCAAATGCAAAACTAAACAGGAACATAAGCCCTGGACTTCACCACCTTGAAAATGCATCTGTTATAGTTAGGATTAGATTTGGCTGTGCACTACAGAAAACCCCCAAGTGACAGTGACTTACATATGATAGAAGTTTATTTCTCTCGTGCTTAGAAGTCCAGAGAGAGTCAGCTGAGGGCAGGTAGGTGCTCTGCAGTGTCAAGACCCTGACTTGTGCTATCTTATTGCTCCTCCATCCTTAGCATTTAGTTTCCATCTCATGTCCCAAGGTGGCTGCTTGAGGTCCAGCCATCATGCTTGCATTCTGGTCAGCAGGGAGGAGGAGGAAACAAAGACAGTCATTTCTCCTTTTAAGAACATTTCCTGGAAGTTGTATGTACCATTTCTGCTTATATCCTATGAGCTAGAACTTAGCCACATGGCTATATCTAGCTGCAAGGGAGATTGGTAAACAAATCTTTATTTGAAGTGGACATGTGTCCAGCTCAAAATTGTGGGATTCTGTTACTAAGGAAGAATGGATGTTGGGGATGGTTGGTGGTCTCTACCATCCTTTCTTCCAGCCAGCCATTCAACTAACATTTTAGGGTGAGCAACTGCCCTATTTAGTAAGAGAGATAGATAATATGCAAATAACTAACCGCAATACAATGTGATAAGGAGTATGAGAGAAGTTTTATTCAGAGTGCTTTGGGCAAACAGATGGGAACGATCAACAGCAATCACAATAATTAATAACTACAATGCCCTAGCTGGGCTCTCAGTACTACATTCCCGTTCTTTTATTTGTCCAGCTTCCTTTCTTTTCAGCAAGGGCTACAGTCCTTCCTGCCTTTCCCTATAACGGGTAACATTTACAATGAGCAGGCCAGGTGCTATTCTAAGTTTCTTACAGTATCTCGTAACAGTGCTATGAGCAGGTACTGTTGTCATTCTCCTTTACAGATGAGGAAACTGAGGCACAAGCTGTCGTGCTGGGCGTTGGACCCAGGAAGTCTGGCTCCAGAGTACACGTGCTTAACCACTCTGCTAGGCCGCCTCCAGCGCTGCTCCTTCTCCTTTCTTCCCCTACCTTTCCACCCCCAAGTATCCAGCAGACAACCTCCCTGTTCACTTCATGGGAATGGCTGAGATGATCTCGTGGGTCCTCTCTCCACTTGTGGACCAGTCCCTTACTTACTTGCATCTCTCCCCTTGCCTCCTCCACCAGCCCTGCCTCAGCAGCGAGGCATCTGTTCCTGGCCAAAGCCACCCCTCTCCCTCAGTCCGAGGGGGCCAGTGCACTGGAGTGGTTTAAGAGCTGGCCTCTGCAACCAGACTGTACTAAACTGATAGCTGTGTGACCTCAGGAAGCCACTTAACTCCCCTAAGCCTCAGTTTTCTCATCTGTACAGGAGGGCGGTACTAACACCCTCCGCATGGAGCTGTTTGTGAGGCTCGAGCACGAATATTCACGTACATACCAAGTGCTCAGAGGGTGTTATTATTTATCCCCCTCATTTCTGGTTCCTTGGACCACTGGCTCTCTCTTCTCTATCTCCAATTAACTTTACAGGTTGTATTAACTTCCTATTGCTGCTGTAATAAATGACCACAAATTTAGTGACATCCGATAGAACATATTTATTATTTTATATTTCTAGAGATTGGAAGTCTGAACTGGGTTCCACTGGGCTAAAATCAAGGACTGATCCCTTCCGGAGGCGCAGGGAAGAGTCCATTTTGTCACCTTTTCCAGTTCATAGACTGTTCGCATTTCTTGGCCTGTAGCCCACTCCTGTCTTCAAAGCCAGCAATGGCAGGTTGAGTGCTCACATGGCAGCACTCCAACCTTGAGCCCATCGTCCCAACTTTCTCTCTGACTGCCTTTCTGGCTTCTCCCTTTCACTTATAAAGACCTTTGTGATTAAATCAGACACATCTGAATAATCCAGGCTCTTCTCAAGATCCTTAAAGTAATATCTGCAAAGTCCCTTTTGCCATGGAAGGTAACATTCACTGGTGCTGGGAATTAGGGACATGGACCTCTTTGGGCAGTTATTATTCTGCCTGTGCCCCAGACACTCCCCGCCTTGGAATATGGCTTGTGAGAGTCATCCTAAACAAAATACCCCTCCCTTCTTTTCCCCAGATTTACTGAGATATAATTGACAAATCATCAAAGTATCTCTCCCTTGAAGGTACACTGTCTTTTCTCTTCCTCCCTTCTCAACAAGCTCTTTTCAAGAGTTGTCTAGCCTAGGTTTCTCTACCCCCGACGACCCCTGCCTTCTTCTGTACTGCCAGATCAAAGGACACCTTCCCTTCTTCTCTGGCTGCACTTTCCATATTGGTTGCTCAATCCTTCTTGAGACCGTATGTCCCCTATCTGCCTTTAGGTGTCTTGTCCTGGTTTTCTTCCTTGTCCTCTCTGGCTTAAGCGCCTCGGGGGCTACTCTATCTCCGCCCTCTGAAATGTCCATGTTCCCTGGGACTTTGGATATTTGTTCCATTGCTCTTTGCTTGGGTGATCTTGTCCCACACTTCTGGCCGTAAATGCCATTTGCACAAGGATGACTGAGCCCCGCTTGCGTCGGGCAACTGTCTGACCCATGGTGGGGAGTGTCGGTGAAGACTGTGCTTTCAGTAACCCCGTAAACTCAACTTCTTTGGTCTCCCTTGAAGAAGACCCAACGGGAGAGCTCCTTGAGGTACTGACTGAGAACCACGAAGTCTGGGGCACTTATGCTTCTGTTCCAGACTGTGTAGCTCATTCCATCAAGATAGAACGCGGTCCTCTCAGGACCCCGGGAGGACAGGTGGAAGGCAGCAGGTAAACTCAGTGGTGCCAAGGGATGATCTGTATTTTGCGAGGGTAACAGAAAAGCAAGCAGGGAAGGCAGGGCTTCCGTACTGTATTTATTGGGGCACGCCCCACCTTTATCTGTGTAGTTCACAACTGCTGGAGTGCTGAAGGAGCCCAAGGCTAACTGGAGCTCAAAGGCACAGAAATATTCAGAGGGAGCCAAAGTACATCCTAATAGTTCAGCTAGACACACCAGACTCTAACCAGAAACACCAGTTTTACCAAACAGCGGGGCTGTCTCCAAATGCAAGAAGACTGCTGAGGGAGCTATGGTACACAGGATGGTCGTGGGGGCAGTCTGGAGGGACTCAGAGGAAGAGGAGACTTGGGCAGAGAACAGACAGGGAGTGAGGAGGAGGAAGGCCATTTCAGGCAGGGGAATAGCGTGGGCAAAGGCTTTGAGTCAGAGCCAGTAGGTGCTAGCAGAGGAAGCTTGACTCGTATCTGGTTGGCACTGGGAAGCTATGGAAGGGGCATGAATTGAGCAGAGGTCAACTTAAGGAAGACTACCCCAGGTGGATTGGTGAGGGAGTGTTGGGTCCCAGATCTATGCGAGGTGTAATTTTAGAGAGAGGAGGGACCTTGGCAATTACTGGCACATTCCTATTATTTTATATACAGAGTATAACATATGTTTTACACACACACACGTATAATTAGACGGCTTAGCTGGAGGGTGTGACTTCCTAAAGTCACATGGCAATAAGACCAGCCTTAGTGCTCAGATCTGACTCCTAATCCAGTGCTCTTCTGTGCTGTGCTAAGTAGAGGCAGAGATGTCTGAGAAGGGGTTGATCCAAGACTCAAGACAGAGGGCGATGCGAGTCTGGACCAGGGTAGTACCGGACAGACACCAAGGTGAAGACCAGGAGGCAGGCAATGCGATAGATTCCCCCTTCCTCTCTCTCAGGTGGGGGTTGGGACATAGGGCTTGTTGGAGACTGCACATGAGTGCATCTCTTTTTCCTGGGTCCTGCAGCATCCTTCTGGGCCTGGTTTCTATGGCAACAGGCTCCCAGCAGGCAGCCCGCCAGCTGGAGGGAACCAGGCAGGCAAGACAGGCAGGCCGGGAGGGAGGGAGAGAAGGCCAGGGCAGCAGGAAGGGGGCTGGGGTTGTGGGGGTTGGGGGAAGCTCCTGGGAAAGTGGAGGGGCCCCCAGAGCTGGCCCTCAAGCCCCCTTCTCCTGACCATACAAGGGTGGAGGTTGCTGAGGACCCATGAGACTTTCTTTTACGATCCTTGAATTTCCAGACCTCAGATCTGTTCACCTCTCCACCCACCCCCACATCTCCTGACTCTCACCTCAAGTATTGTCTGATCCCTCCAGCCTCAGCCACCTCAGGGGGCCACTGACTTCTTCATCGAACCCAGGGGTGGGGGGAAGAACAAGGCCAATTTTCTTTCTGTTTTTCATATGATTTGCGTATTGTTAACTCAAAGACAAGAAATTTCCAGGCCTTATGTCATTCCTGCCAACGACTTAATTCAACTCCACTGGCACCAGCTGACTGTGTGTGGCCAGACTCTGGGCTGAGCCCTGGGGGTCCCTAGAGAAGTCCTCCCAGCTGCTGCCACCTCCCTTCCCCCCAGCTGTTCCAAGGCAGTTCTTCCTGACGTTCTAGCTGCTGGTGCCTTGGGAAGTGCTTGGGCTGTGGACTGAGCAGCAGCCCTGGGTCCAGATCCTGGCTCTGCTATTAATACTTTGTATCTGGGGGCCCATGGACCCCTCTGGGCCTTAATTTATTCATCTCTCTGCAGGGCCAAGGACATAACTGTACAGCTGCTGTAAATTAGCAAAGATAGCATTCGTTAAAATGCTGAAATACGTCTGTATGCACTGGTAAAGAGCCACCACCCTGGCCCCTCCCTACCCACTCTGGTACAACCCCCCCCCCCCGCCCCCGCCTACCCCAATCCAGCTTCTGAGGGCATTGCTCTAGCACTCGAGCTGTGCCTTTTCTCCTTGGTGTATGCCAGCAGCTTGTTCTGTGCAGGTTAAATATTTTAAGTGTCACCCTGTCCAGGGGCGGTGCAACAGGTACGTATAATATATACCCACCTGTTTCGAGAAGTAATATATTTAAAGGTCGTGGATTACTTTGTAGGTTTCTTTTCTCATCCTTTTTTCTTTTAGCCTGGGGTGGGGGTGAAGGCTGGGATGATACTCGGCAAGGGCAAAGGTAACAGACATCTCTCTCACCAGGCGGGCGAGGTTCAAGCGCTCCAACAGTGTGACGGCTGGCGTGCAGGCAGACCTGGAGCTGGAAGGCCTGGCCGGCCTGGCCACGGTGGCCACAGAAGACAAGGCCCTACAGTTCGGACGCTCCTTCCAGAGGCACGCCTCTGAACCCCAGCCCGGGCCCCGGGCCCCCACCTACTCAGTCTTCCGCACGGTCCACACGCAGGGCCAGTGGGCCTACCGCGAGGGCTACCCACTGCCGTATGAGCCGCCGGCCACCGATGGGTCGCCAGGCCCTGCCCCTGCCCCCACCCCTGGCCCCGGGGCTGGCCGCCGTGACTCCTGGATGGAGCGTGGCTCACGCAGCCTCCCCGACTCAGGCCGCACGTCCCCGTGCCCGCGGGACGGCGAGTGGTTCATCAAGATGCTGAGAGCGGAAGTGGAGAAGCTGGAGCATTGGTGCCAACAAATGGAGAGGGAGGCGGAGGACTACGAGCTGCCGGAGGAGAGTGAGTGAGAGGACTCTGCGCGGTGGGATCATGGCTGTGGTTGGAGGACGGTTGACCAATAGAGCTGTTTGGTTGGGTGTGAGGTTGCCGTCCTACGGTTTGATTCCACGGCACCAGCCCTTGATGGATCCCCATTGGCAGCAGGGCATACTGGGAGCTCCTGGAAGAAAACAGGGTGAGGCTAGGGATTGGACGGGAGAAAGTGACTGGGCTAAGCTGCCAGAACACCGAGGTGGCAGCAACCACCTTGACCTTGGGCTAGCTGCAGTTTGAGGGAGCAGGCCTTCTAGGAGATGGCTCCCAGTCCGAGTCACCAAGCCCATGGGGACCAAGGGAACTCTTTTGATCTGTGCTGGTTTGAGGATCGGGGCCGGATCCAGGTGGTGGGACCAGGACTATGTCAGAGGGGCAGGCAGTGCACAATGTCAGATCATGTTCGAGGCATAGGTGACGATTAAGCCAGGAAAACGTGCCCCTTCCCTGCAAGTTCAGTCCCAGGGGAGTCTTACCCCAGAGTGCCCAGTTGATGGGATAGTGACTCGGAAGACAGGAATCATATGCATGAAATTGTTTAGTAATTCTTAATGAGTTAAGGAGCTGCACAGTGGTGAGTAACACAGGCCAGCCAGTAGGTGATCATGGAGCTAGTGTTTGCGTAGCCATAGGGCTGTAGTGCTAGGCTGGGGCTGGTGTCCTCTGTCCTCTGACATGAGAGGATAAGCACTCAAGGAATGTAGGTTGTATGAAGGAAGAAACATCAGTGTCTGAGAATACAGTCTCCTTGGTGAAGTGGAGTAGGAGCTGCTTATTAGGAAGCTGAGGATGGGACAGGGAGGGGGCAGGAGGAGACACAGAAAGTGTCAGATAATGGAAGGGTAAGAGTCCATCAGGGCAGACTTCCTGGAGGCTAGGGAAGGAAGTGCATCATCCCCCCGCCCTTGAACTTCCTTCTGCTCCCCAGTCCTGGAGAAGATCCGCAGTGCCGTGGGCAGCACGCAACTTCTCCTGTCCCAGAAGGTTCAGCAGTTCTTCCGGCTGTGTCAGCAAAGCATGGTGAGTGCCCCTGGGTGTAGAGCCTATCAGATGTGTGTACCTGCTGTGACCCAGTGTGTGTATATATGCCTGGAGGTGAGACCAGGTGTTTTTACCCAAGAGGCAGAAGCCTGGGTTTTCTTGATTCCTGATCTCCTAGTGCCCACCCCACTCTCCCAGTTTGAGCTTCCTGACAGTGAGTGTGGGTAGGGCTTTCTCTGGTCTTGGCTGGGGCTCAGACTTCCCTGACTGGCGGCCTCTCCTCTGTTTCCTTTCTCTGCAGGACCCCACTGCGTTCCCTGTGCCCACCTTCCAGGACCTGGCGGGTTTCTGGGACCTCCTGCAGCTCTCTATAGAGGATGTGACCCTCAAGTTCCTGGAGCTACAGCAACTCAAGGCCAACAGCTGGAAACTCCTGGAGCCTAAGGTGGGGGGAGGTCCCTTCATGCCAAGAGTCCAGACCCTGGAAAATGCCCTTCCCCATGGAGACATGTTGGGGCAGGGGGGTGGAGACAGGAGAAGAGACCCATGGGCCATGGATAGGCGATGGTGACCATCTTCTTCCAGAATGACCATACTCTTGGTCACTGCCCTCTGCTTGGCCCCAGTGCTTATCACTGCCTTAGCTGCCAAAACCCCAAGGTGGCAGCAGCCTCCTTGACCCTGGGCTACCTGCAGTTTGGGCGAGCAGACCTAGAGCTTCCCGAAGGGCCAGCTGCCCTCAGCTCGGACCTCGAGAGTCCTTCAAGCCGTCCTCTCACTAGGCCTTGTGTGCGATGGGGCCCAGAAGCCTGGTTTTGTGACTCCCCATTGCCTTGCCTGGCCTCTCTGGACCTGGAGTGAAAACATTCCCTTCCCAGAGGGAGCGATTCCTCTGATTTGAGTTGTCAAGAACGGCGCCACTAAGGGCCGTTCAAATCAATCAATTTTTAAAAGAGAAATACGGGTTTTGACCTTGTGGGAGCAGGTACACCTGGGACTGCAGGTGCTGGCACAAACAGCAGCTTCTAAAACCTCTCCGGGGCAGAGCCGCCGGAGGTTAATCCTGGGCATTGTGGGTGTGAATGGGAAAGTCGGATGGGACACCGCTCCCAGACTCAGCCACCGCCCCTCTCCCGGCAGGAGGAGAAGGTCCCTCCGCCAATACCAAAGAAGCCCTCGCGGGGCCGGGGCGTGCCGGTGAAGGAGCGCTCCCTGGACTCGGTGGACCGGCAGCGGCAGGAAGCGCGCAAGCGGCTCCTGGCGGCCAAGCGCGCCGCCTCCTTCCGCCACAGCTCCGCAACCGAGAGCGCCGACAGCATCGAGATCTACATCCCCGAGGCCCAGACCAGGCTGTGACCCGCCCGGCCCGCCCAGCCCGGGCCCGGGCCGCGGTTTTCTACCCGTACTGTACACCCAGCGTCGAGGTCACTGTGAACGCGGGCCGCCCAGTGCGCCCGCTCCGCCGGCACCGCACGCCCCGGCCCCTCCTGCCCGTCATACTCTCGTGGGTTTTTTACCTTCCTGACCCCACGTGAAGGCGCCCGGGCTGGGCTGGGGGCCGTGCCTCTCCGCCCTGCGCCCCCAACTGGACCCCACTCCTTCCTGGTCCGACGCTTCGTTCCCACCTCCTACCCATGGGCACCATCTCTGCCATTACATCCCCCCACGGGCCAGGCCGGGCCGGGTCCCCCATCTGGGCTCTGCGTCCCCCCCCACCACCCCGCGGGGCTGGGCTTCGTGGGGATCAGCTTCGTGGCTTTTTATGAAGAATCCCGAACCCCGCCTAGGAGCCCGTCCCACCCTTCCAGAGGCTCCACCCTCAGCCCTCAGCCCACAGCCCACCGGGCCCAGGGACCACAGTGGCTGGACCAACCCAGGACCAGGGCGCCTGGGCCTCTCTCCTTTCCCAGCTGCTGGGGAGGAGAGATGGGGGCTTCCCCTCACCACACCTGTGGCTGTTCCCACATCCCCTTGAGTATCCCAGGAAAAATAAAACGGCAGAACTGCACTCAAGCCAGCTGCTCTCTCCTGAAGAAGCCACCTCTGCACTGTGCATGGGGGCCTGGGGGTGGAGGGAGGAGAGACAGGGAGTCCAAGCTCTTGGTTTGGGGAGGGTCCCGATTGCCTGAGCCAGCTGGGTGGCCACAGAAGGACCTGAACCCTCCTGGAGGGGTTCTACTCCACTCCTTTCCCTTTCTGCCTCTCAGTCCTCCAGCGCTCTCCCAGAGAGGGGAGCCCAGAGCCAGCCCAATGCCTTGCACACAGCATGTGCTCAATAAACAGGGAGTGTGGTTATTCTTCGCTATGGACAAATACTGGTTTCCCTTCCCTGAAGGCCCAGTGTTCCATCTGTTCCTGATCATCAACAGAAAAACTGTTCAATTTAGTGCTACCATATTTTCTGATGCTCCCTATGGCTGGGCACCTTGGTGGATGCCGAGAACAGAACTTTCCCGGGAAGCTAAATAGAATCCAAACCTAGTGGTGATGGCTAATATTTATTAGGGACTTACTGTGGGTCAGGCAAAGGGGGAATGTATCACATGAATGTGGCTCATCCTTATGACAGATGAGAAAGCGGAAGCTCAGGAGAGTTTAAGTGACCTTTCCAAAGTCACAGGGCTAAGGGTGGTGGACCCAGGTCTGACTAACCATGAACTTTTAGCTCTAAGGCCTTGTGAGCCCGGAAGGGGTTTGATGGCATGTCTACCCAGAAAGCCACCTTTCCGTAAATAGTCCCTGGGGTTGATGTGTCACCCTGAGGCAGGAGAAAAGCTTTCCAGGGGGTCAGCTGCTCTTCTGAGCCACACTGGGCTAGCAAATTCTCATTTATTTATTCAGCAAACGACAAGAATCACCGCCGGCATCCAACACCAGGGAGAGGGCCTGAACGAGAGTAGTTTTCTACCTTTATGGAGCTTGCAGTCTTATGGGAAAAGCCGGTGAACGTGCAGATAAAATACAAGGCTGAAGGCTGGAAAGATGATCAGGTGTTAGCCACTGAAGGCGGGCTGGGCCTAGGAAGAAGGTTCCAAGATCAGACAACAGCTGTGCAAGGGTCTGGAGGAGAAAGAGGCACTGGGAGTGCAGAGGCTAGATCATACCGTGCAATTTGAGGGGGGTGGGCCTGGATCCTGGCGGCCCAGGAGCCACAGTGGTGAGACCGACCCATGGAAGGGTTTTGAACAGAAGAGTGGCATGAACAGATATTTTACAGACTGGTTTGGGAGACCACCTGAAAAGCAAGAGGTCATACCCTCTCAGACAAGTCCCCTGGACGGTGTGATCCAAATTCCCAAAAGCAAATCAGCCTCAGGGTGATCTCAGACTGATTTCTGGACCCTGTCCAAGACTTAGTAGACACTCTGTCCTCAAATGAGTTTTTAACAAGTGCTCCAGGTGACTGCGATGGCCATCTAGGTCTGGGAACACTTAGATTGGATGACTGTCCTAAAGTTTCCACTAGAAGGGTCCATCTATCCATTTCCTGTAGACTTGCCAAGTGAGGCTTTAAGTGGGTCACTTTACCTCTCTGAAATTGTTTCTCATCTCTAATGTTGGGTCATGGGTGAGTTTTGAACTAGGCAAGCCTTAGAACAACTCTGAAGCAGGTACTGCTATCACCACCATTTTATGGATGAGGAAACTGAGGCTTGGAGAGGCTAAACAACTTACCCAAAATCACAAAGCTGGGAAGTGACTGAGTCTGAATTTAACTATCTACATTATATGGTTTTTAAATGGGTCTATGTCTTTTCCCAGAAACTGGGCCAGCTTTCCCAGGACCATGAAGTATGTATATGGGAGTGGACAGGGGGAAATAGGTCAGCATCTGCAACTGTGTGGGCAGCCTTCTACAGACATGATTTCTAAAATCATGTAGCTGTGACGGATAAGTGAAGGATTAGATCCACATCCTGCGCTTGCGTTCCTCCTAGTCTGGCCAGAGCCAGGCACATGAACAGAAAGGTCCAGTATAGGGGAAATCTGCTCTCCGTGAGGGGCGGAAGACACCGGCGCGTGTCCAGGAAGTCTGGGAAAACTTTCTGGAAGGAGGCCTTTTGAACTGGGTCTTGCAGGATGACTTAGCATTTTGCAATCTAAGAGACTAGAGAAAGAGAAGGGAGGACATTTACTGAAGCCAAAAAAACCAGCTTGGGCAAAGGCATGGAAGAGTATGTGTGGGGAATGATGGGGAGAGCAGAGAATGAAGAGAACAGGGGAGGAGATGTGACTGAAAGGGACCCTTGGTTGCGGGGAGGGTTAAGCTGGCGATTTCATTTAAGTTTTAAGTTTTCGAAAGACCCTGTGGCCAACAGAATGGAAGTGCCTTGAAAAGGGAAATGGAAAGCAGGGAGACCGCTGAGGGAGTTGCTAACGTGGTTCATGTAAGAAATAATGATGATTAATTTGAGAGACATTCAGGAGGCATAGGTGCTATGCATAAACTGGATCTCGGGAATAATGCAAAGATGAAGAGACCTTGAAGATGTCACTTAGGTATTTGGCTTAGCAACTAAGTAATGCCATAAATGGACATAGAATATTACAGAAGGAGAAATAAATTTGGAGTGTACTGAACATACTAGTGACTACCTACTGAGCACACAGGATATGCTGAGTACTGTGCCAAGCACTCTGTACACATCAGGTGATTCAGTACTCAGAACAACCCCCAGGGTTGGGTACTATTATTGCCTTTTAAAAAACAAATAGCTTTTCTGAGATCCGCAAGCAGCAGAGCCAGGATTTGAATCCACATCTATCTGATTCCTACGTCTTGAGCCCCACTCAGTTCTGCCTGACAGGACTGCTAGCCATCACCTGGGACTCAGCTCCAGGGCAGGTTCCTCTGTGGAGCCTTCCTTAGTTGTTTCTGGACTCCTCTTCTGTGCCACTGGCGCATACTTCTATGGCCACATTTCCCACACTCTGTTGACATTTTGTAGACCTGTCTGCTTGCCCATCAGTCAGAGAACTGAGGGCGGGGATGGCCCTGGTCATTTTTTTGCACCCCCGATGCCTAACACATGTTAATTGGCTGACTGAATGCTGGTTATTCTAGGTAATTCTGTTCCTTTCTCCTCTGTACCTATTCAATTAATGAACAAGTTCTGCTAATGACAATTTCCTGCATATTTCTTTAGACTGTTCCTTTCTCTCCATTTCCACTGCCAGAGCTTAGCATTGAGCTCTTCGAGATTACAGAGGAGGGACTGCATATTACTAATGCAGTCCAGGAGACTTCTACAGTGGTATTCCTAAAGCTTGAAAAATGAGCGAGAGATACATGGTAAAGAAGGGTGGGAAGGGCACTCGAGGTAGATGAGAAAGCATAAATAAAGGCACAGGGGTGTGAAACAATCTGGTTTGCATGGAGAAACAGAAGGATTTAGCATGTGTTGTTAATGACAAATAAATATTCCTGGTTGAGACTAATGGAGTGGAATGAGAGTAGAAAGGCAGGGCTAGGTGGGAGCGATATGGAGCCTACATTTGTCATTTCTTTAGTTTGTTTTTGTTTTTGTTTTCTTTCTGTACACAATAAAATAGACGTACAGGGAGCAGCGGGGACACAGAGGAGGGAGTGAATACTTGTACCCGAAGTGTCAGGTGAAACTTAGGCTTTACTGTACTATTACTGTTATTTGCAGACTAACAATAGTACCGTTTATTTCTCTGCTTCCTATGAGCCTGGAATAGTACTTTACATACATTAATCTTATCTGACCCTCACAACATCCTGTGAAATAGGTGTTATCACCTTTACATATAAGAGGGAAAGGAGGCTAACACAAATTAATACTGTTCCCAAGGTCATAGAAAACTAGCCCACGTCTGAAGACTTCTTAAGCTAGACTACATTCTGCTAAAGAGAGCTTCCTGAGGTCAGGGATCACGCCTTTTCTGTGTGTGAGTGTGCTCAGACCTAGGTCTTAGAAGACGCCTACTTAACGTCAGTTGAATAAACATCACTTGACCTTTTACTTTCTCCTCCCGAAAAGCACGTGGTTACGGCACTGGTAAACCTCCTAACCCCCAGGGGGCGTATGTCCAACTCAGAGCTGCGAGATTCTGTTGCGGATGCCTAGCTTGCTCGGGTCCTTGGACTGGAGCTCAGCCAATCCCTGCGCTCCGACAGAGCCGGCGTTCGGTGGGCGGGGTCCCGGGCGAGGCCCCGCGGGCCGCTGGGAGGGGGACAACGGTGTTCCCGGCGAGCGGGGCGGAGGCGGGGGCCGGACGCGGGGGCCGGACGGAGGAGTGCGGCTGCGGCGGCTCAGGTGAGCACGCGGTCCCAGCCTACAGTTCTCTTTCCCGGCCCGGCTGCCGTGGCCGCTCGTTGTCTTGGCAACGGCCCCTGGCTTTGACCTCTGAGTTACAGGAGGGGTGATTCCGACTGTCCCCTCCGGCGCTGGCCAGGCCTGCCGGCTCCCACTCTTTCCCGAGGCTTGGGGGTAGAGCATGGCCGCCCACTCGGCCGTCTCCGGCCAGGGCTTCTCGGCGTCAGGCACGTGGGTGAGGAAGGACGCTGCTGACAAGGCCATCAGCGTGGTGGGATAGGGGCAGGGGACAGGGAGTCCAGCGGAGGGAGACGAACAGACATACGGACCGTGACCTTACTTGCGCTCCCATTCCTGGACCGGGCTCGCGTGACCGTCAGGGCTAATATGTCCTCTCAGGTCTCCGCTGCCTTTGTTAGCACTTCTCAAATCTCGGACTGCGGATTTGAGCCTCATTGGGCCTCCGGGGCCCCGCACAAGGGCAGGTTTGCTGGCAACCCAGTTGGCCTTTACCGGACGCTCAGGCCCCCTTCTCGCTTGGCTGGAAATAGGCGCCACAGTATTTGCGAGACACCGTTGCCTTTTTAATGTCACTACTCTGGAGGTGACTTGTTAGAGCATCTAGCTTCTTGTCATCAGCAGAGGCACCTGCTGTGTTCTCGCCACCTTTTGAAGGCGGGTGGGTGGATGACTGCTGTGGTTTTATATTAGTGTGTTGCTTGAGCTGTCGTTCATTCATTCAACACGTTTTTTGGAGTATTTTATGCCGGGCCAGGTGGGAGGGGTGGGGGAATGGATGGGGCACAGTGGGCCACAGACATCGTCCTTGCCTTCTTGGAGCTTAAAGTGTTTTGAGGAACGCGGACAAATAGGGTAGGCCAGCACAGTGTGTGACACAGAGGGAGTGGTTATTAAGTATTAAAGAAATGAATTAATTGACTCATTTGAAAATGATTAGAATGTGAGTAGGAGGACAGAGAGACTTTGTGCTACATGTGACATGTAATTCTTGTGGACTCATGCTTGGTAATGCTTTAAGGAAAATTGGAAATCTGAATGGAGAGTTGCTGTTTAGGGAAAGTGTTTACTTATAAAAAGAGAACTTGCTCAAAAGGTGGGAAAGAGGATGGATATTAGCTTTGAGATTTCTCAGGGGTGCCTCTTTTAACAAATTTTAAATTTTATAATTGCACAAATCTCTGAGTATAACCTTAGAGTTTGCAGAAAAGGGGGCTCTCCTAGGCAGTGAAATGCCAAGCCAATGGGAAAAGACCATAAAAGCGCTCCTCAAAATTGCACAGAAACCATATACCTTTCGGCAGTGTGTTCTTTCCACTAGAAAGAGCACAGGATTTGAAGTTGGAGGGCCTGGGTTCAAAATCAGTGGCTGTGTCATTTCTAGTGATTTTGGGCACATCACTATAATGTCCCAGAGCCTTTGTGGCCTTAGACAGAAATCTGGGCTCACACCTCATAGAGGTGTTGTGAGGGTCAGACGGTGACTAGGGAGTGAATTGTCCAGTGGAGTGCTTGGTGCTAAGACAGAGGACCCAGAGGGGGACCTTGGAGCCTGCTGCAGCTTTTTCCCTGATGGTGGCCCATTACAGTCTTAGACCCTCAGAATGCTGGGATTCCTCCAAAGATAATCGGACCCAAAGAGAGAAAGGGAGAAAGTCACCTCAACCTTGCTGAGGTTTGGATTGTTCCCTTTAGACCAGAGGTAGCCGAGTTGAAGGAACATCTACAGGAGCACAAAAGGAATGATCTTTTTAGTTGAGATTTGGGCAAGTTACTCAACCCTCTGATAATGCGGTCCACCTCAGAATGTGGATGTGAGAGAAAGACTTCATTCCCATTCTCGAAAGGTTGGCAAACTGGAGGGCAGGCCTGGGGTCAAGAACAGGCTGGAAGCTTTATTGGGTAAGACCCTGAGGCCCCCTCATGGGGAACCCTGCCATACATGATTGCATAATTGTCAAAAAGTATAGTGCGTATAAGTAAAATGGAGAGTCTTCTCCCCTTCTCTAACAATTGAATCTTTTGAAATTTTCTAGATTGTTTTAGGAACCTAACTCTTGCATAAAGCAAGGTACCCTCTTGCATTATTCTGCATGGGGTATATGCTCAGCAAACTGTGCCAGGCTGCCTGGTAAGTGGGGAGCCCTGGTAGGCGGTCCATTTGGTGGGGAGCAGGTGCTGGTGTCTCCCTAATGCTGCCTTGTGCTCTTCTGCAGATGTCATGTGGCCTGTGCTTTGGACCGTGGTGCGTACTTATGCTCCCTATGTCACATTTCCCGTGGCCTTCGTGGTCGGGGCTGTGGGCTACCACCTGGAATGGTTCATCAGGGGAAAGGACCCCCAGCCTGTGGAGGAGGAGAAGAGCATCTCAGAGCGTCGGGAGGACCGCAAATTGAATGAGCTGCTAGGCAAGGACCACACCCAGGTGGTGAGCCTTAAGGACAAGCTGGAATTTGCCCCTAAAGCTGTCCTAAACAGAAACCGCCCGGAGAAGAATTAATAGAGGACACAGGGCCCTATAGGTCCTTCTGTCGGATGTGACTGGTCCCGCCACCATGTGGACCCAGCTCCAGAACCCACATCTGATTTGCTTTGTCGCTTATTCTGGCCCCCTCGGTACCACCCTGCCACACACAACCTGGCTGCTGACTTGTGGTCGGGAAGACATACTAGCAGCTGAAGGGCCAAGTGAAGAGGAAGGCCCCGGAGGGCCCTGGCCTGCAGGCTGCCTCCGTTGTATGGTGGCCACAGCTGCCCGGGCTTCTGGGCACATTGGCTGTCCATCTCTGTGGGGAAGCAGTCTGGCCCCAAGCAGAAGTGCATGGGACTGAGGTGTTGCTTTAGGAGATATGCCACCTGTCTAGTTCCCAAGTGCATGGGAAGAATTCGGATATCTACCTGGCTACCTTCACTAATTTGCCCTGTCCTGTGTGCTCGCTCTTTCTGATACACTGTCCTACCAGCTCAGGGAGTGGGGGATTCCCTTGGGAAGGAGAGCGCTTTTTCTGTTCTTGGCAGCCCGGGCTGTTCACCTTGGGGAAGGTGAATTTGCTTGAAAATCACCACCTTTCACCTCCCGTCACTGTGTAGTGCAAAACTTGATTAAAGTGGCATCTGAGAACCATATTAATCTAATCCGATCTTCCAGATGGCGTTCGGGGTCTCCTTAGGAGTTATGCAAGCGCAGGCGCGTCAGGGCAGGATAACGTTGCTCCGTAAGTAAGGACCCCAGGGTCCTGGGAGCTTTCTTTTACTAGTGTGGTTGCGCTGGGTCCTGCAGATGGCGAGTTCTGGAAGTGCTGGTTCCCAGGATCTTTTCTTTCCGGATGTTCACAGGCTCACTGGACCTTTCAAAATCTAAGAGTAGACCGGGGAGTTTAACAGTTACTATCGGATTTTCCAATTTCACAAACACACACACATACACTTCCCTATAAAAGTAAGGTATATATAAAGAGCATTTGGTAGGGATTTTTAAAAAAGGGCTCTAGTACAACTCCGAGGGCTGTTAACACAACTGAAAAGCTAACAGTTTGCTATGTTTTTAACAATTTCCCTATTGCTGGTGGACATTTGGGTTGTTTCTGGTTGTTCACGGGCATAAATAGTGCAATGAGTATCTTAAACGGGTATAAGGCTTTTTCTGCGTTTTGGACTAAATGGTAGGAATAGTAAATGGCATTTTGGGTGAAACGGTATGAGCAATTTTAAGGGTCTCAACGCATTATACCAAGTCTTTCCTAAAGGGCTGTAGAAGCCTATACTAGAAGCTGCCACTTAAGATGCTGCTGGTAAGATTGGAAGGGGAGTGCGAGCAGAGGGCAAGAAGAGGCAGAAGAACCTATGGCTTAGTGAGTGAGCTTTCAAAGGCGAGTAATGTGCATTTGATGAAGAATGAGCTGCCTTTAAAAAGGGAAAGGGTGTTTGCCTGCTTCTGTCTCAGGATCTGAGGCCTGATGGTGTTAACAGGTGATGAAGGTAGAGTTCCTGAACAGGCTGAGATACTAGCTGTGGAGTGAGAGGAGCTGGGAGGATGTGGGAGGTAGTGGCCAGAGAGGAGGAGGAGCCAATCTGGTTACCCAGGACTAGCGGGAATGTTGACATGAGCTGCTGTTGCTTCTCAGGGAACAAATCTGATGGGGAGTACGGGGAAGGAGTGTCTACTGCTGAAGCCAGGATGAGGCTCTTGGTTCGGAAAGGATATGCCAGACAGCTTGGTTACAGGCTCTGGCTGACGGGCAGGCCTTGGCAGATCTGTGCTCCCCCCGTGTGGCAGTCCTGAGCATGACCAAGCCTGGGATTCCTATGCTGGGCTTAACTAGAAGCAGCAAACTGGGCTGCTCCCAGGGGTCAGTCAGGTGGCTTGAATGATTGCGCCAGACCAGGAACTGGAAAGCCCAGGTCTGCCTAAAGAGGGCAGTCACTACTCAGTGTCTTTCAATTTCTGCTGCTGATACCAGATTTTTTGCAGATTTTTGTGCATGTGTTTGTGTGTATGTATATGTAATCTTCTGATTTTTAAATGTTGACAGTTCATTTAATTATTTTAATCCTTACCCAAGGATATGTTTTTATTACTACTTTTTAATTGATTTTTAGAGCGAGAGGAAGGTGGAGAGAGAGAGGGAAAGAAACATCAGTGTGAGAGAGAAACACTGATCGGTTGCCCCTTGTACGCGCCCTGACCAGGGATTGAACCTGCGGCTTTTCGCCGCCTGGAACAATGCTCCAAGCAACTGAGCCACCCGACCGGGACGACAGTTGATTTTTTTAAAAAGTTCTAAGCATGCTAGCATACCCATGGGGTTAATTTGACCTAATGGCTGCCAATTTGTGACTTCTCATCTGTCCCTCTCCTTTTAATTGATTGATTAATTATTTGGCAACCTAACGATTTGTGGCAAGTATCAGATCCTAGGAGTGGTTTCCCTTGAAACAGTTTTGAGCATACTGCACATATGTAGGGTAATATTAGCATAAGCAAAACATTAGTGGACAGAAAAGTTACAGAAACAAACACCAAAAATTTTTTTCCATAGATAAACTAAGACATTTTCTATTTTCAGATATTTTAGAATAGTCCCGTCACTGCCAGTGTACCCCCCAGTGTCTGTCTGAGGAAGCCCTCTCTTTGGAAATCCAAGTTGCTCCCTTCTTCCAGGCTCACTGTAATTATGCCCCCTTTTAAATAATTTCATTTCCTAGGGCTTGCCCTCATTGAATTGCTGCCTCCAGCAAGTCTATTAATATTCTCAGTGAGCTTGCTTTCCCACGGCTGGCTGAGATCTGCCGCTGGGCCGCTGGGCCGCTGGGCTGCTCTAAGACCGTGCATGCTTTCCTGCATGCTAGGTGACATTAAGTAGCAGAGTGGAAGTTGATTTGAGCAAAGTCAGGCCAGGGCTGTTGGGATGAACCAGGGCACGAACTGGTTTTCTTCCATCCCTGCTGATTCACTTTGGAGGCATGTGACTGTCTCTTGGACTGGCCCCACAGTCATATTCACCGAAACACTAGTAAGGGGACGTGCTTGGGGCCTTTCGCTTGCCCTGCCTTCGGTCTCTTTCCAGCCCATCGATGGTCACGGCTTTAGAGCAGGGCTGCCCTGCCTGAGCACGACAGGAATCACTTCCCTCCCCTCAGCGGCTCAGCGCCTGGTGCTTTTCCGTTCTCCCCGGAGCCTTTCCTGCGCCTGTTGCTGTGTTAGCACAGGGCTGCTGGGCAGCTGCCAGGACAAGCTTCCCAGGGAGCCCTTTGACTCTTGGCTTCCCAGGAGCTGCCAGTGGGGCAAAGCGCCATGAGACTAGGCTCCCCAGAATCACTTGGGAGCCAGATGGCCACGAAAAAGCTCACTTTTCCGCTTTGGCCTGGGTCTGTAGGCACTTGTAGAGTGGGGAACCAGGGCAAGGTGGCAGAGTAAAAATAAAGTGGGATCTGGGGTCTGACAGACCTGAATAGTGAATACTGCCTCAACAATTGGCTGGCTGACTGTAGGTAAGTCACTTAGCCTTTCTCAACCTTAGTATTCTCATCTGTAAAACAGGGATAAGAAGGCCTATTTTTGCTTGGTGGTTGCAAGGAGAAGGTAACATGTAAAGTTCCTCACAGAGTCCATGGCAACCAATAGGTGCTCGATACACAAGGGGGGGGGGGCAAAAAACCCCAGGAATTTATTTATTAAAAATTGTGTATTCGTACATGTTTAAACATCAGTCTTCTTCAAAGAACTCTCCATCAGATGCACTGCGCCTGTTTTTCCCGCTGCTCAAAACAGCTTTTGAACTTGTCGATGTTGACCCTTTTCAGTGCTTCTGCCCTGTTTTGTTTCACCCCTTCCGCATCGGCAAGCGGCTTCCCTTTGAGGACTTTTTTCATCTGGGGAAACACAAAAAGTCACTTGGGTCAAGATGGGATGAATATGGAGGGTGGGGCATGGGGGTCATGCTGTTTTTGGTCAAAAACTGCTGAACACTCAGTAGTGTGGACAGATGGGCTCAGAAATCACCCATCACGAAATGGGCAAAATGTTGAAAGAGGCTTCAAAAAATTTACTGAAACCTCTCAGCGTCTTACAACACCAACTGGCACACTGATACAGGTGGGTTCCTAGGACACTGACCTAGTCAGGGAAGCCTGTACCACAAGGGACCTGCCCTCCAGAAGATAATTCTGGGTTTTTTGGCGGCGGGTTCCCCCTTGTATATTACCTGCTTTAATTTTTTTTGCAATAGTCGCAATGTGTCCTTGTCATCCTGGTTGTGGCAGGGCGCTGGAGGCAAGAGTGGCCTTGGCTAGGGGAGTTGTTAGAGGGACCCTCATGGCTCAGGTCTGGTGGTTGAGGGTTTCGTAGGGATATTTTCTATAGACAGGACTGCCTTACATAACCAAGCTGGCTGGGTCATTGCAAGCTCCAGGCCTGTGTTGCTAAGGAGTTGTTCCATTGGTGCCATCTGCAAGGCCAGAGATGAGAAGTGGGGAGGAGGGTGCTGTGGGATGCCCAGGAGTGTCACGTTCAGGAGAATGGGTAGAGGGGAGCCTTGGACTTAGAGGCAAGACATCTGGGTGACCAGAGACATGTGCCTTCACCTCTTCTGGCCTTGGTGTCCTCACCGCAAAAGGGGGTACTAATGTGTTCCCTGCTGCTAGTGTAAAAAGAATGAGAAGCAGTTTAGACAGTGCTTGGAAAACATGCAAGTACTATGTTACCTCCTAGTAAAAGCTCGGTTTTATTGACTCGGAATGGCAGCCAGTCTGACTAATGAAATAGGAATAAATGCTTTTTTATTCCTTTTCTGTACACAGTCTCTCCAAGTATTTGCTAAATAAGAAGTCTTTGGGAAATCAGCCTTAAGAGTAAAGAGGAGTAATTAGTCATTAGTGTATCAATTCCAGTGGTGCCTCTGACATACCTAAAAAGTTCATTTATTTTGAATTAAATTTGTTAACATTAGTTATCTATTTATTGCACCCTTTTTACATAATGCGAAGATAAACCCTGGCTTTATTTTTGTTTAAAAATGCCAAATGGGTCCTCCAAATATTTTAGATTTTCAAAGATCTTTACTGGCGCTCCAGCAGGGGCAGCTCTTCTGCCTGGAAGGGTCCAAAGTCCTTTGTGCCCTTGTGCCCCTTCCACCGCTCCTGTTCCCTCGCTGCCAACCCGGGCCCCACTGTCCACTTCTGTTTGCCTCCAGGCCGAGCTGCCAAGTGCAGCTGGAAGCATTTGCATAACCCCGCTGCCTGGCGCGCTCCATTTATAGATTCTGGATGCGGTCTTCAAGATGATTTTTTTTTTCTTTTTTAAACCAAGCTCTTCAAGTCCCCCATCCCTGGACTCCTCCTTGTCCTTTACTGCTTGCTCTTTTCCTCCACCTGTACGGCGGTGAAGCCATTTTGGCTAAAAACCTTTGTACTTTCAAACCTCACCCTCCTTGTGGTCCTAGTCATGCCGTGGCTGCTTGCAGCAGTCAGGCCTGTTTATGGGATTCTTGCTACTCAGCATCATTGCGGTGTCCTGTGTCAGCTCTCCCCGCTCTTCTGCATGTGAGCATTCTTGCAACCTCATCCTTGGCTTTTTTCTTGCCGGACAGTTTTAAGCCTCCGGTGTGGCTTCAGCCATTACCTGTATCTAACTTGATGACTCCTAATTGTCTATCTCTAGTTGTGAATTTCCTCCCAAAGTCTAGATCGATCTCTGAAACAGCTTACTGCACATCCTTGTCTAGATTTCCCAAATAGTCTAATGGTTAAAACAGTTGGTCTGGGTTTGAAGCTTAACTCTGATCTCGTGTGGCTAGAAAGGTCACTTCACTTCTCCAAGCATCACCTGTGAAATAGGGATAATTCTACCTGTGTTACAGACTGATGAAGGTCGAGAGGATGTTTGTAAACATCCCTGCGTGGACTGTGGCATAGAATCTGTCTCCTCTGTCTCCCCTTTCCTGTTGCTCAAGTAGTTTCTGACTCTTCCCCTCCACCCCCTCTCCTGGATTCTGTCACCAACCTGTGGCAGCCCACTTCTCTATTTGGAATTCCCCTGTCTCTTTCCTCTCATGCCCTTGCTTCAGTTCCTCATCATTTCTTGCCTAAAGTTTTGATCTCCTGAAAATTCTGCCCATTTCTGCTAGCATTTCCTTTCTCAAACACATCTTTGATAAGGTCACTCCTTAAAGACCTCCGTGACTCCTCACCAAAGCCCCTTGCAAGCCATGCAAGACCCTTCACTGCCTTCCAGACTCGTCCATCACTCCCAGGACAGAGCCTAGTTTTTGCCATTTCCGGAGTGCGTCCAGCCTGTGCAGATCCTGACCCCTCCATATGCACTGTGCCTCGTGCCTCCTTGGTTACCTGGTGAACTCCTGGTACACTACAAGATTTAGCATTTGTGGGTCTGTACACACTCCCCTAAGCAGAACTTGTCATTCCTTCCCTGCCTCTCCTGCCCTGTGTCCATTCTACTGCAGCATTTACTACAAGGCACTGTGATGGGCATGTGTCTGTTCGCCCCAGACTGTGAGTTCCTTGAGGGCAAGGACCAGGTCTCACTCATCTCTGCCCCTTGCAGAGGGTTGCACAAAGTCGTTGCCAATAAATGCTGAATGAATGAAGAGGCCCCTGAGAGTGATTCTGGCATGGAGCAGGTACTGGGGCTGGGTGCAGAGACAAGCCCCTTTGGAAGACAGGACTACCAGGTGTGGACTTTGAGGGACCAGAAGCCTCGGACTCAGGGCAGCAGTATTTTGCTACAGTTTCACCTTCCCTGAGGCTGGTAAAGAGCTAAACCCAAAGAAGTGGCTCTTTACTTTTCCCAGGGGAAGCAGGGCTTGGGCAGAGGGCTGGCTTTCCCCACCGGGTAGGACCTGGAGAGCACAGCCCGTGATGAATTTGACCCCGATGACTCTGTGGTGGGGAACAATGTCCTCAGGAAAGCATTCAGGAAACCCTTCGTGTAGTAGTGATCAAAGCCCTGCAGCAGCTCAGCAGGGTGGGCGGGAACACTCCAAGGAATCCGGCGAGGCCCTGGGCTGGAGCCCAGGGGACCACTTGAAGCCCTTACCAGGTGGGGCTCGCCCTGAGCCTCGGCACACCCCTGTTGACCCTGTGGGATGCGGAAGTCCTGAGAAGGCGTGAGAACGCCTGGAGACCTGAGGGACTGCTGCTCCAGGAGTGTCTCTGCTTTGTCTCCATTTTCCCCTCAGCACCTTCCCTCTGGCCGAGGCTTGGGAGGGGAGAGTAGGCTCGTAGGGCGAGGCAGAAGGAATCCCTGCAAACAGGGCAGGATTTGCTTTCCTCATTTCATCCAGAAGCTGATGTAAACTTGCATTTATATGAAATCCTTTTTTCATGTGTCCCTCATCCCCAAGGAGTTCACATCGAAGGGAGAAGAGCTCTGGTTCTCCATAGGCTAACAATGGGATCTGAGGCCCAGAGCAGGAAATGGCTCACACAAGATAACGGAATTCTTGGCAGAGCTGGGCTTGTAGCCAACCTGTGCCCCAGTCCCCTTCCCAGTTTGCATCTTGTCATCACACCAAACAAAGGTCAGCTGGCCTGCAGACCAGCTGACTCGATGAGGGTAAACGCCACACGTGGCAGCTTGCCATCGGGCACAGAGTGGGCATAGCTACAGCCCCTCGGCTGGCAGCTCACGTGACCTGAGCCTCTGACGGAGGCCGCAGCTTGCTTTTCCTGCCGCCTTCCCAGTTTCACGTTCCCTGGCACAGACCAAAGATAAATCTTCGGGGTGGCTCTGCCCCTTCGATGCTCTCCAAGCCGTTTTCCCCATGTGTGGGAGGGTAGGAGGTCACAGTCTTTCCCACAGATGGCGTCCTCTGCATTTGTAATTTGGTCAGTTGGTGACAAGGTGGATTATTGTTCAGCTGCTGTTGTCCCTAAAGGTCTGTCCCTGGCTGGCTTTTGCCTTGGTGACACATGCTGGGGCCTCAGTGGGCTCAGATCTAAGCCCTCCCTAAGCCCTTCCAAGAAACTCGATTCTGGAGTTAGACTGCATGGGTTCAAAGCCCAGCACTACCACTTGTAGCTGCGTGGCCTTACCCCAGCTACTTAATTTCTCAGTGTTTCAGTCTCACGTGTCAGGTGGAGCTAATGTATTCCTTATCCCACGGGGTTATTGCGAGGATTAAAAGAAAACACGCAAGACATGTGGAGCAGAGACTCAAATATAATTAGCACTTAGGAAGAATTGGTTATTTTGATTAGTAGTAGTTTTCCATCCCATGGACTTACCCATGCTTCAAGACGCTGGTCTCTCTCTGGGCATTATAAGGGGTTGCCCGAGTGTGGAGGGGAAACCGAGGCCCACAGTAGTGCTACGGCAGAGGCTGGGGGTTGGCGAGGCACACTGGTACTCAGTCCTGAGGCCCTTTGCCTCTGCCATTTGATACTTTTCTGCCTCCTGTGGGGTCCCCACCACCCAGTCCCTCCTGCACCACCTTGGAATCTTGTGGCATCCCCAGCCCCAGATGGGTCTTATATAGATGTAGAGGTGAACAAAACCAACTCCATCTTTGTACCCTGGAGTTTCCATGCTGGGACTTTCAACCAACCGTAATGTCCTTAGCAAAGCATACCAAAGCCTTCTAGGTGATTATTTGTATTCCTTAAATATGTAGCCATAAACATTTTTCTTAGTAATAGCTGGAATGGTATTACAACCAGGCTAAATATCGAACTGGTAAGTGTCCGTCGTACACAGTCATCTATCACAGACCACCAGGAGGTAAGGACCCTGCATTCTTGGTCTTGTCATTCGTTAGTATCTGAGTTACACTATAAAAAAGTCCCGTAACGGGTCTGTTAGCAGAAAATCATTTTCACAGAACCACTGGTCACCTGTCCACTCCCACCCCACATCCCTGTAACTAAATTGCCCTATAATAAATCTGTTATATTCTGTGGAGTTGCCTGCTTTGCTTGTAGGCCTCCTGTTACAGTGGCCATTACACCTTTGTCCCACTGTCGGGCAGGTCCCAGCACCCACGCAGCCCTGCTTTGGTTGGCTCACCGATTAGCCTGCAGGCGAATGGAGATCGCAGAAGGAGGGTGTAGAAGCTGCGCTGAAGGGGTCCTGCCTGGCTATTGGGGCTCTTGGAGCGCCAACCCATTGTGAAGCTCGGCTGAGAGGGGGTGAGGAGGAGGTCCCCCAGGTCCCCCCATGGTCCCCCAGGTGAGGCAGGGGAGGTGTCTTAGTCTGTTAAGGCTGCTGCAACAAAATGCCACAGGCTGGGATGCTTAAACAACAGAAATTTGCTTTCTCACAGTCTGGAGATGGGAAGCCCGAGATCACGGTCCAGCAGGGCTGGTTTCCTCTGCGGCCTTGGTGCTTGACTTGCAGATGGCTGCCCTCTTGCTGCGTCTGCACGTGGTGTCCCTCTGTGTACAGGATGCCCTGGTACCTCTCTTTGTGTCCAAATCTCCTCGTAAAGACACCAGTCAGGTTGGGTTAGGGCCCACTCTAATGGCCTCGTTTTAACTTAATCAGCTCATTAAAGGCCTTATCTCCAAGCAGTCACATTCTGAGTTAGGTAGAGGGGTTGGGGCTTCAACATATGGATTTGGGGGCGTTGAGGGGGAATGATTCAGCCTGTAACAGGACGCGAGACTTGACAGAGGCATGGACGAGACCGCGTCTGGGGAAGTCTCCACAGGGGAGAGTGGCAGCAGGTAGAGCCACGGACGTGGGGTGCCCAGCCCCTGGAGGCACGCTCCCGCTGGCGCCTGGCTGCTTGCCTGGTCCTGGGCTGAGGCTGGAGCTGGCTCCTTCTCCTCCTCCTATCCCCAAGAGGCCTTAGGGTGGGACCTAAACTCCTGAGACCGGAAGGCCCTGGGGGTTGATTATCCCTGTGGTCCCTGGGGTGAAGGAACAGACGGGGCCCCAGGCTCAGGTCCTGTTCTTCCCCTGCCTTATCAGAGCCTGGACGCCCTTCCTCTAGACAACTGTTAATACACTGGCTGCGGCCCCAGGCCCTCCCAGTGGGGGCACACTGACTTTGAAGGGGCTGCCCTTGTTTCAGCTGCGCTTGGTACTCTCTGTACCCTGTACCTCTGTACCTCTGCATCCTGCCCCCTCTGCCCTCTTCCAGCACTGAGAATCCAATCGCTTTCGTTATTTTTTCCGGAAGATTGACCTGTCTGGTTGGATGGGTTCAGGCTGATATTCTAGTAAAGCCTTTCCCTGCTGAGCTCACATAAGCAGAATGCAGGGCTGAGAAGTGGCTCAGAAGTAGTTTCCTGGGACTCTGCACTGGCCACAGATAACAAGTGAGCACCTGGACTTGACCTGGAATGCCCCCCTCCCTGTCGCTTTCCTGCGGCTTCAGTAGATGGTCTAGAGAGCATTTCCAGGACTTCTGGTGGCACGTCGCTCTTCCCCAGCTCTTAGTGTCTTTCTCTGAGGTCAACAGCCTGGGTCTCTCATGGCGGCTGGCTCCCCAGGGTCTGAGCCAGCAGTGGAGGCAGGAAGATGGGTGCTTTCAGTCAGAGTGCTGCGGAGAAGAGCCAGCAATTCTGTAAGTCCCAGGATTCCCTGCTGCTTGGAAAAGGGCCAGGAGGCAGCCACTCTCTTTCTCCTGTGAACCTTATTAGTCTTGGAAAACTGAGGCAGACCAATCCCAGAAAAAAGGAGGAGAACCTACTTGCTCACTGAGCTTTAGCCTAAGTGTTGGACCAGGTGCTTTACAATATTTCATTTAACTCTCCTAAATCCCTGCAAGGCAGGGAGTGATGTCTCCATTATTGTAGATGAGGGAGACCCAGAGGCTGTCACCCTCTCAGTCACAGGGGGAGAAGTCAAGCCTGGCTCAGCTGTCCCTCCCACTTTCTTTTTTTTTAATGGATTTAAACATTTTTTATTTTAATTTTATTTTTAAAATATTTTATTTATTTATTTTTAGAGAGATGGGGAGGGAATGAGAAAGACAGGAAGAGAAACATCAAGATGTGGTTGCCTCTTGCACATCCCCCACTGGGGACCTGGCCCACAGCCCAGGCATGTGCCCTGACTGGGAATTGAACTGGCAACCCCTTGGTTCACAGGCCCATGCGCAATCCACTGAGCCAAACCAGCCAGGGCTTATTTTTTTTTTTAAAGTATATTTTATTGATTACGCTACACGTTGTCCCAATTTTTCCCCTTTGCCCCCTCTGTCCTGTACTCCCCTTTCCTCCAGCAATCCCCCTCTTAGTTCATGTCCATGGGTCATACATATAAGTTCTTTGGCTTCTTTCTTTCCTATACTATCCTTAACACCCCCCTGCCTATTTTGTACCTACCAATTATGCTTCTTAATTCCTGCGCCTTTTCCCCAATTCTCTTCCTTTCTTCTCCCAGCTGATAACCCTCCAAATGATCTCCATACTTTTGATTCTGTTCCTATTCTGGTTGTTTGCTTAGTTTGCTTTTGTTTTTTAGGTTCAGTTGTTGATAGTTGTGAGTCCGTTGTCATTTTAATGTTCACAGTTTTGATCTCCTTTTTCTTAAATAAGTCCATTTAACATTTCATGTAATAATGGCTTGGTGATGATGAATTCCTTTAACTTTACCTTGTCAGGGAAGCACTTTATCTGCCCTCCCATTCTAAATGATAGCTTTGCTGGATGGAGTAATCCTGGATGTAGGTCCTTGCTTTTCATTACTTTGAATACTTCTTGCTAGTCCCTTCTTGCCTGCAAAATTTCTTTTGAGAAATCAGCTGACAGTCTTATTGGAACTCCTTTGTAGGTAACCCTGTGCTTTTGCAGCTCTTAAGATTCTCTCTTTATCTTTAACCTTTAGCATTTTAATTATGATGTATCTTGGTGTGGTCCTCTTTGGGTCCAACTTGTTTGGGATTCTCTGTGCTTGCTGGGCTTGTATGTCTATTTCCTTCACCAGATTGGGGAAGTTTTCTTTCATTATTTTTTCAAATAAACTTTTAATTTCTTGCTCTTCCTTTTCTCCTTCGGGAAGCCCTATAATTTGCACATTGGTATGTTTAAAGTTGTCCCAGAGGTTCCTAAGCCTCTCTTTGTTTTTTTGAATTCTTGTTTCTTTTTCTCTTCCAGTTGAATGTTTATTTCTTCCTTCTGCTCCAAATTGTTGATTTGAGTCCTGGTTTTCTTCCCTTTACTGTTGGTTCCCTGTGTATTTTTCTTTATTTCACTTTGCATAGCCTTCACTTTTTCCTCTGTTTTGTGACCATACTCAGCCAATTATGTGTGCATCCAGATTACCAGTGTTGTTGAACTCTGCAACAGATAGGTTGGCTCTCTCCATTTCATTTAGTTCTTTTTCTGGGGTTTTGTTCTGTTTTTTCATTTGGGCCATATTTCTTTGCCTTCTCAATTTGGCAGCTTCCCTGCATTTGTTTCTGTGTATTAGGTAGAGCTGCTTTTACTCCCTGTCTTAGTAGCACGGCCTGTGTAGAAAAGGCACCATCTGGATGAATCTGGCTTCTTTAAACCCTTGGCTATCAAACTTCCATACAGCTCAATTTTCTGATGGTTCTGGGTGTTGTTTTGAGATCTAGTTGTTATTCTTTCTATGGTTGCATGAGGAGGCGAAGTGTGTCTGCCTACACCTCCATCTTGATTGGAAGTCTCTATGTGGAGGCTGGGAAGTCCAAGACCAAGATGCCAACCCATCAGGTTTCTGGTGGAGTCTCCCTGGCTTACAGAATGGGTCCCTCCCAATTTCACTGTGCTCCTTGCCTTTCTTCCCCTGTGACAGTGCTGGGAGGAGGGTGGGAAAGTCAGCGAGGACTTTCTCACCCTCCTCCTTCCTCCTATCTCCAGAGACCACTTTGTTTGATTCCTGGACACTCAGGACCTGGGGCTCCGAACTGGCTGAGCTGCAGCTCCAAGGTCTCCAGTCGCTAGGAGGGATGAATGGGTTGTCACCTCTTGACCCTTCCGGTCTTCCTCACCAACCGCCACCCCCCCCCAGGTACCACAATGGCCCGAGGCTGATTCAGTGCCTGCTCTTTGAAAGTGGAGAACAATACTCCTCTCCCCAGGCAGGCAGCTGGCAGGGTGAGTGCAGCCCCATGCCCCTCGGCGGGTTGCTCCTCCAGCGCCAGGAAGTTGGGGGAGGGCTTTCAGCGCCTGGGATATGGAGTGGAGATCCTAAAGGGGTGAGAGAGGAGGGCGCAAGTGGGATCGTCCCCTTTCTCATCCACCTAAAACCTGTCTCTCAGTGCCAAGCAGCACTGAGGGTAGTAGGGCTTTGCCTCTCATTAGCTAGGTGACCCTGGGCCAGCGAATTGACTTCTCTGCACCCTTGTCTTTGATAAGGCTTTACTGTCTATGTCACCACCTGTGTCACCAGGGAGGCCTAGTGCCTGACTCCACAGGAACACTCAGTACATTAGCTCCCCTCTTGCCCCACCTCCCTGCTCATTGGTGGGCAGTCTTCATCTCTTCAACCAGCTTTTGCAGGCAGGCAAGGTGCATGGGAAAGACTTTTCCCATGTCCAGCTGGAGCCCCGAGAGAGAGGAGGCTCCCTGTGTTACAGAACAGAAAGAGTTTGTCCACCTGGTGCTAGCAGAGATAAATACTAAACACCGGGAAATGCGGTGGAAGAGTATTGGCTATTTTATTATGAATGGTGCCACCCAGGAGAACAGGAAGCTAATGCTCAAAAGCCCAAACTCCTGGATGGTATGTAGGTTACAGGTTATATATGGCAAAATCACAAGACACCATGGGTTATGGGTTTGGGCTGTCCTGGGAGCTGATTGGTCAGAGGCGAGGTAACAGCAATGGGTCATTTCTTCAGGTCTTAAGGACAGCTCTGAGGTCTTCTCTCAAGGGAAAATAGCCAGGGAGTTGTTCCATCTTAGGGCTCAAGAACTGAAACATAACTTATGTCAAGAGATTAGGTCAGCCTGCCAGAGGTCCTGACCTTGTGACCGCTAGCCAGGTCTAGGCTACTGTCTTCTGCTGCCTCGGGGGTATATACTGGGTGGGCAGAAGTAGGTTTACAGTTGTGAGTATGCAAAACACAGAGTTTGTTTTTGTATTATTAATGATTAATTGTTGCATTATTTTCCATACTACCTATAGAGATATGATTTCTAGAGCTAAGCTTTAAAACTAAATTTAATCAAAATCGTAAGACCCCCCCCCCTCAATTTCACCTGCCTCCCTGCTGTCTTGCTGTGCTTGGCTTTTTGTGACAGGTAGGAAACTGAAGGATTTGTGGTTGTTCACTCAGCAAAGATAAGGTGGAAGGGGAGACTCAATCAGCATTGTGAGCCTATCGAGGGTTATCATTCAGAGTCCAGTGACCAGCGACACCAGGAAGTGTGTTTCATGTACACTAGAGATCAGTGTGCGTGAACGTGGGAAAGCCTTTCCCAGCAGAAAGCCTGAGATCCTGGAATTGGGTGGGGAAGGGGGTATTGAGGAAGGTGGTGGAACCTTTAAAAATAGGCCACTCTGCCCTGACTGGGCTTGGGTAGGGTTTGACTAGTCGGAGGCCAGCAGGGAATTCACCCTTGAATTAGAGATCAGGTGAGGCTTGGCAGCCTTGGGGGACGTGAACGCTGGAATGCTGTAGGAGAGCCTGGCCTGGGGGCAGGGGGTAGACGTGGAAGCCCTGTGTCTGCCCCTGCCCCCAGCTCTGCCTTGCTATATTTTCGGAGACAGCACAGGAAGTGGGCCTTTACAATGTCAGGATACAGGAAGCTATCGGACTATTGAAGGCCACTTCCCGTGAGCTCACATACATTTGTCACCGGCTATCAGGGCTTTTGGGCTCTGCCATTGTCTGGAGGGGCTGCAAAAGGCTGGGGGCCGCCAGCAGAGGCTCTTGGACACAGAATGCACTATTGTGCTGAACTGGCAGCACCCCATGGGGTGGGGAGGAAAGTGGTGGGTAAGAAGGGGACGCCTGCCTCTCATTGTCATTGATTGCACAATGGGGTTGGGGGCGGGGGTCCTCTCCTGCTCTTGGAAGCCTGACCTTCTGGGAAAATGGGAGAAGGGAAGGCTGCGGCAGGAGCCTGGCTTCAGGCATGATGCCAAATGGAGCTGGAAAGGAGTTCAGGACTTCTTTTAGCAGTGCTGGGCGTTCTAGATCTCTGCCAAGCGACAGTGTGATATAAAATGGGCTTGGAGTCAGGCAGGCCATATTCCGCCACTGTCAGCTGTGTGACTTTGGGCAAGTCGCCTCCCCTCTCTGAGCTTCAGAGCCCTGTAAACAGTAGTCATAGCTGCCTCCTAGGGATGATCATCACTTGAGATAATCTGTTGAACTTCTTAGCTTGGCACCTGGCACATAGCAGATATCGAAGGAATGTTAGTTCCTTCTCCACCCTCATCTCCTTCCCTTCCAGCTCACTTCTGACCCCGCTGTCCAGTCCTTCAGCGAGTGACTGAATCAGCATGTGTAAGAGGTGTTTTAATATCAGCCCAAACAAAGCAGAGTCTGCCTTCCTTTATGCCAAGAATATCAAATCAACTCTTAATTATCAGCACTAATGGACGGCCTAGAAGCAGATAATTTTTCTTTGGCCATGTGCCTTTGGCCTTATGTGTGAATCTGATTGTGTCTGAGTTCTAGTAATAGAACTTACTTTAAGCCAAATAATGAAGTTGTGACGGGGCGGACCTAGCTCAGGAAGGGGCAAGTTAGAGAGCTGATAGCCCGCGGCTTGACCCTGTGCAACCCTTACCCGTCGGTGCCAGGAAGGGGCACTTTCTTCCTTGGCTATGTGATAAGGTGGAAAAGCATGGACTTTGGAGTCAGGCACTTGGGGTCAAACCTTGACTCTGTCTCTAACTCACTGTGTGACTCTCGGCACGCTATGAGACCTTTCTGAGTTTCAGTCTCTCTTTCGGAAGGTGGAGATGATCATATTTACTTTGCGAGGGTTTCTGCGAGGATGAAATAAGGTAATACATATGCCCACCACCTGGGTGTGTTTTCCTTTCTTTCTTTTTCTTTTTTTCTTTGTTCCCTCTTGTCTCTGTCACTTCAACCCTACCCTGAAGAGAGAGCCCTCTGATCGATCCTGGCACGCGGATACGGTTAAGTGTTAGGACCTCAGAGGGTTTTGCTGCCTCCCCTAACCTGGCCTGTGGAGGAGCCAGGATCGAGCTGTCCAGTGTGGTAGCTACGAGCTACACACAGTGATTAAAAGTAAAACTGAGCTAAAATTAAAAATTCAGCGTCCAATAGCCACATGTGACTGGTAGTTACTGCACCGGACATGGGCATCGTTGCAGAGTGTCCTGTCGGGCGGCGCTGAGGTGGAGGGTGTGAGCACCCACGGAACCTGATAAGCATAAATGAATGGGAGGGAGGATTTGGGTAACCGAGAGCTGAGACAAATAGCGGCCCGCAGCGGCTTGGAGGGCCTGCGGGGTTGGGACTCTTCACCTGGCGCCCTTCCTCCATCTGTGGAATTAACCAGCACCCAAATGCCAGGGGCCCCTGAGGCAGGGCTGAGAAAGCCGCCCCTGGAGACCCTGTGCTTGGGGCTGGGTCACCTCCTGGACTTACAGATGAAGACAGCTTGCCTGTGTTCCATGCCCCCATGCAGCCGTGAATTGTAGCTGCGGGAACCACAACTGCCGTAAGACTCTTTATTCCCAAGGCTGCTCCTCTAGGCTCTCTTCCCCCTTTGCCTCCCATCTGTGGCCGAGAAACTGGAGACATTCACCTGACCTTGGCCTGATGTGAATCGCACAACCTCCTCCCAAGTGCAGACTGTAGTTCTTGCATGTGACTCTAAGTCTCTCCGTAATCCCCGTGCTAAGCCACAGGTGCTGGTCCCACCCCTCAGCCTGGATTGGTCCCTGAGCCTTGGCAGGCCGCTAGGCCCTAGAATGAGCTTTGTTGCTGACAACCTCGTGTGCAGGAGAGCTGGGCACCCCTGGGCCTTAGCTGTCTAACCCCAGCTGCACTGCCTCAGTTTATACAGTTTGTAAACTCTGCTTTGCTTACAGGTACCCTGACCAGCCTCGTTAGTGCCCTCTCTTCTCCCCCTGTCTTCCCAACCCCCCAGAGGGGCTGGGCTAGGTTTCTGAGCTCTTAAGATGTGGACCGTGGTCCTGCTCTTAATCTACCCATCTCCTGAAACTCCAGCTCTGAAACCTGCTCTGAAATGTCAAACTGGCCTAAAGACGTTAGTGTTGGGCTGGACCTTGCCTTTGGAGTAGCTTACCCTCCCTGAATATTTGGAGAGTCCCAGCCCCCTGTCCCTTCCCGTCAGTTTGCACAACAGTGAGGTCTCAGCATCTGAGGTCACTGGTGTTAGCCCCATCGTCTTGCCCACCTGGCTTGGGCAGGTACACAGGCAGTCAAGTCACAGCCATGGAGAGTGTTGAGGCGCTTGGCAGGTACTAGGGTTAGGAGTGGGTCTGGGATCTCCCGGGAGGCTGAGTTGTCCCCCAACTTGAGAGAGATCAAAATTCTCTGGCTCAGAACCTGTTGCTTCTTTCACAGGGACCCTGAGGGAAAATAAAGAGAAATGGCCAACTCAAGGTCACGTGAAGGTCTGAGTAGGGTCAAGCGTCCATCTCGCTTCTGTTGGCCAGAGGTCTCCCAGCCCCTTTCCCCACCCAGGCCTGGCGTCACTCCCTTCCTCCTTAGCCCAGAACAAGTTGTTTTCTTGTCTCCCATCTGACCTCTTCTCTTTCTGTTCCTGCCTGTGTGAGTTGTGGTCGGAGAGGTGGTCCCCAGGCATCAAAGGTTTCCAAAGATACTAGCAACTGCCCCTGCCACCCATTCCTGTCTCTGCCTCACTTGACTGCCAGGTGAGGGGTGGGGGTATCCGGGGAGGCGTCTCAACCCAGAAACACACAATGTGCTGCCCATACCATTGTTGGGAGAAACCCAAGGGACAGTCTGGCTGGTTGCCGCACCCCCCCCCCCGCCCCCACTCCTCCCCCGCTCCAGCTTTTCTTTTCCCTAGAGCTGCTGCTCTTTGTCCTACCTATTCTGGGATGGATGGAAAAGGGCATGTGGGGGCTGAACACAGCCTTAGGCAAGTAACCAAAATCCAACTTACAGTTTTCAGGCAAAAAGATCTTAAGGGCTCACAGAGACGCCTTGGTGGCAGATGGGAGGGCCGCCAGGACACCAGCACTCTGCCTGTCACCTCCGTAGGCTCCAGCCTCTCACTGTTTACCTGCTTCTTCCACTGAAAGAAAACCAGGGGTGCTGAGAGCTCCCAAGTCTGATCTTAGAGGTTCTGTCACACGAACAATTTTGACCCTTTGTTTCCTATTCCAAAAGTCCCGGAGAAGGGACACACTGACCCAGACACCTGTCCGCGGAGGAGTAGGTAGTGGCCGGAGAAGAAGCACTAGGTAAGAACACGACCGCTTCTGTAGCGGCCGGTGGATAGGGCCACGGTTCCCAGAGAAGGCAGACAGTTTCTTAGATGACATTAGAGGAGGGACAGGTGTGATGCCTCTTAGGCAGAGCAGGGGTTTGCCATGTGGGTTCCGTCCTCTCTGCTGTGGTGGCTTCTTCCGTAAAGTGCACTGGCTTTAGAAATGGAACTGAGACAGGAGTCACCGAGAGGATTCCTGGGACCTTGGCATTGAAATGGGCATTAGAGGTGGCCCTGGTAGACTAGGATTTTGGAAAGAGGGCGACCGTGGAGCCCGAGGCCTGGGTTGGCAGTAGCTCTACCACCCCCACCCCGGCTTGGCCTCCTTGAACTTGATCTCCCTCTAAAAGTGCATGAGATGTGATTTTTTTCTGGCCTCATCCACCTGTGGCTACAAAGGACCCCATTGACCTTGATGCCTCGGTTTTTCTGCCTCGTGGCCCCCACCCCGTCTCTAGGACACAGATTTCTGCCCACTCAGGGGGTCCTCAGGCCATCTCACATGTGTCAGCAGCCTGTTAATTCATGACCGGCCCTGGCCTGCAAGCCACAGAAGCTCTTTGGAACCACGAAAGAGCCCTCACTCCATGCCTAGTGCCGTCCCAGAGCCCCCAAACCCACAGACAGACTGGACGCCTGGTCCCATCCTGGTTCCCTCAGTCCTCTCTGCCCTGGGCCACTTTGAGTTCTGTGAGGAAGCGGGAGGAAGGTGCCTCTCGCCAAACGCAGATCATTCCTCGTCCTTGCGCTTCAGAGCAGCGTGGCCTGTGAGTCTTCTCTCACAGAGTCCCCAGGAAAGAAGGCTCATTGGCAGCGGCCTCCCCACCCCCTTTCTCCCCGAGGTTCTGACCCAGTCCTGGGAGCTGGCCTGGGGAAATCTCACCTTGCTCTGGCCTCTCTTTCTCAGGGATCCCGCATCCTGCATGCCCCACCGCCAAGTCAGACCCTCCCTTTGTGAAGGGATGCAGGGAGGAAGGGTCACTGTCCTTTCCATGTGTCAGACACAACCCGACTCTGAATCCCGATTTGGCATCGTCTGGGACACTCCTCCTCACCAGGATAAGCACTTCCCTTTTGGAAGGGTTGGTGTGTCAGGTAAAGGCTATATTTGATAGGGACTCCATAAATGTCACTTTCCTTTCCTTGATCCGGGAATTCATTGGTCTCCTTTTGGGAAGTCAGGGATGGTGGCACTGCTGATTTGTGTCACTGCTTGGGGGCTGGGGGATGAGGCCCAGTGAGGGCCAGGAGCGCCTGGTGTGGCCCGGCCAGTGAAACCAGTGTGCATCCAGCCCCGCAGCCCTTTTGTGGCCTTCCGGGGTGAGCCCCATGGGTCCCAATGTAGTGGAATCAGAGATTCTGGCTGGTGGTTAGGTGTGTCAGGCTTGAGCCAAAAGGCTGTGGAAAGGTAACCTGGCTGAGACCTCAGACTTAGGTGGAGAGTGGAGGGAACATAAATCCTGGGTATCCTGAAAACCCCTGTTTCACCTGGAATACCTTCTGCAGTGTGCACATCTACCTGGCTGAACGGGAAGCCCAGCCTCCCTCCTGGGCAGGAATTCTCTGTGTAGCGGTCCTTCTGTGGCAGCCCCACGGAAGGCCATCGGTCTCCTAGAATGTTGCGGAAGCAAGTCCATCAAGTGGGAAAAGGCCGGCTCTAGATCCAAAGATAAAAACCTAATAGGGATCGAGGGGATTAGGGATAGAGGGATAAAGGCCAGGGGTGGGGGGGTGGGGGTGGGGTTGCTGGTTCCACCTTGAGAACAGCCTCGAAGATGGTGAGGACAGGAGCTCAGCGGGGAGGTGGGGAAGGGGCAGGGCGGAAGGTGTGGAGGAGTCCCTGGTGGACGTTTGGGACCTCCTTGAGAGGAGGAGCTCTTCCCTAATTCGATGTTCAGGGTTCTGGAAGCCAGGCCTAACTGTCCCCCAACCTCTCCCCCTCTTCCCTGGGAAGGGTCCTCAGAGAGGGTTCTGGCCGGATCACTCAGTCCCCAGCAAAAGTTGGGACCAGATCATTGCCCTGTGACAGGAGCATGCAGAGGTGGTGTCCTGGGGGACCCGGTAGGAGAGTGAGGCTACTGGAAGCTACTCCGCGACACTGAAGCTGGCAGCTTGCCAGAGGAGGTGACTTGTGTACTTAGGCTCTCAGAGCTAGGGAGGTGGCCACCATGACCGGCTGTGTGCCCATCTAGCCTTTATTTTCCATGAAGAGACACAGAGTCGCAGGCTTAACCGGTGCACATGTGGAGGCATGTCACCCACACCCGAGACACCCTCATGTGCACATGCACACCCGTGCACATACAAGATGTGTGACGTGCTCGCCACTTCCTTCCCATCTTCAGTCACTCCAGTCCTGGAGAAATCCAAGCCCGGGACTTCTTGACCCTCCTTTTCTGCCCTCACTGCCCGCAGCCAGCCCCACCCCTGAGAAAGTACAGCGCAGGGGTCCCCAGGGCTACACAGGAAATGCTTTGCACACTATGGGTCAGCCAGGCTATTTTCTGTCCCAGAGCTGGAGGAAGGTCAGGCCAGGAACAGTAGTCACGACACAGTCAGCTGTTTTCTGCCTCTTTCTCTATGGCTTTTTCTCTGCCTCTGCAATTTGCAGCCAGTGTTTCTCTGTCTCTCAGTGTCTCATCCCATCTCTCTATTTCCCTTTCAACCTTCAGAGTCTTTTTAACTCAGTGCCCTTTGCTACCTTTCACTCCATGACTGCCTGCCCACATACCCTTCAAAACTCAGCTCAGTGCCACCTCTTCCAGAAAGCTTCCCTGTCCCCTCTTGTTCCATCTGGACACCCTCCCCCTTTTCGCCCAGAGCCCCATGCAGGATGCTCTCAGGGCACCGTATGTGTGGATGAGTTGTGTTCCTGCCCCCTGGTTGGACTGCGAGAAACCTGGGCACAGGCACCCAGCCTTAATGGCTTTGTTTCTCGGCCTCAGTACCCACACACGCACATCCACATGTGCGTCCCCGTGCCGATGCCTCGTTCACTCATTGACTCGTGTCCTGGGAGACAGGGCGCTGCAGTGGCTAGCAGCCCAGACTCTGGGGTCAGATTGCCTGAATTGAAATCTCAGCTGTGTGACCATGGGCAAGTAACTTAAAGTCTTTATCTCAGTTCTCTTGACTGTGAAATGGGGCCGAGACTAGCACCTGCTTCAGTGAGTTGTTGGGAGGAGGAAATGAGTTAATACATGTAAACCTCTAAGAAGAGTGTTCGACCTATAGCGAGGGCTCTCAAATGTTATCGATATTATTTTCACTCATGGTAGTGTTGAACGAACTCAAAAAATAGCTTAAGAGAAAAGGTTTCTTTATATATGTCTGGAAAAACAAAAGATTAAAGGACCAATAATATTTCAAATACAAAGTAATAAAAATTGTAATTATCCTCATAAGTTTATTCGGTCTCATGTTATTAATTTTTATTGGTCTTAATTTAAAAAAAATATTTTATTTATATTCAGGGATTGGGGAAGGGAGGGAGAAAGAGAGGGAGAGAAACACTGATACACAAGAGGTACATTCATCAGTTGCCTCTCGCACGCCCCCAACCAGGGACCTGGTACACAACCCAGGCATGTGCGCTGATTGGGAATCAAACCAGTGACCTTTTAGTTCACAGGCTGGTGCTCAGTCCACTGAGCCACACCAGCCAGGGCTGATCTTGAGTCTTTCGTTAGCAGTTTTATGAATCCAGTTTTTCTTAGAATTTAGCAAATTCTCACCCAGTTCAAGGTATGACCTGAAAGTTTATCAGAAACCTGTGTTTTAGAGTAAGCGTCAGAGTCCTTGCTCTGAATCTCTGTGAAGATAAAGCATATTTGCGAAAAGCGTCAAAATAATGACTCTGTTAATGACAAAGACTTAAAATGACAGGGTTAAAGATCTGATTACAGTGCAATGGACTAAGAAATTTATTTTTTTCTGCAATACACAGCATTTTAAGATTACAACTAGAATTACAAATAAAAACATATCAGAACATTGTAGATTCTTAGAAATTTTGTATAATTTTTAGAACATTTATTTTTAACAATAATAATATATGCATACAAATACAATTTAATTATTCTTATTTGACAATGCTTCCCATGTAATTTTAGCATAACAAATATGCCTAATTAGTTTAATTTTGCCCTTTCATAAAGGAGAGAGAAAACTGTCCTTTAAAATGCTTTAGGGGTCATTCTTAAAAAACTTAAGTTATTTTCACATTAAGAAAAAGATGTTTTAATTTTGGAGAAGTTTGTCAAACATATTAAAAGTTTTAAAACAGTCAAATAGGATCATAAGTCACTGTGAAACAATATTTAGTTACCTATTTAATCATAGTGACAAAGACTTCACAGGCAAATAGAGAATGTTAAATAGTTATGAGCTAAATTTAGCTCTTTTAATATTAAAAAGACTTGGTTTACCGAAGCAATCAAAGACTAATGAAACAGCACAGGACATAATTTTAATAAAACACAAAATTTTTGCCTTCCTTTTATAATTCCTTCTTAAGAGCATACCAGTAGTACAGGAAAATTTTGTCCTTTTAACAGAGAAAGAACCAAACTCTAATTTTGAAATGGCTTACTTTTAATTTGTCAATTCACTTATTTAATTAAATTCATTTTAATCTTATGTAGCTTGGCGACACATAAAATTCCTTTCTCAGGATTTCTTTTTCACAAACCTACAATTTTCCTGTCCCTTTTACTCTTGTCTCTTCTTATTCAGAAATAACAACTTATTTTAGGATAAACAGTTTTCTTTTAATTTCATCAAAAATGCATTTCCATTCCTTTATCTTCTTTTACTGAAAACACCTACTATTTCCTTCCATATTAGTCAGAATTCTTAACCATTAAAAACCTAATTTCTAAAGACAACTAAGAAGTAAGCGATCAGCTTTCTTTAGACTGGGAAATTTATGAGTATATTTCATAACCTCTAGAAGCATAGGTTCTTTAACTGGTAAATATATTTCATAATTTTTAGAAACATATACTTCCTCAACAAAGTACAAAACATATTTAATAACATAGCTAAATTTACCTTTTAGTTTCTCTGTAAGAAATCAAAAGTAGATAGGCTTACTTAACAGTTAATGTTTGAGTATATTATCTTATTTGGAAATGATCTAGATAGTCAGTGAATTTAATTTGACTCATAATTTAACTTAGCAAAACACTAATGTTTGACATTACCAAAAGATTTTGGGAAACTATTTTTAAGTACATCTTTCATACAATTATTGCTAAAAAGTTTTACCTAAAAAGCCCTTTTATCCTACTTACATTTTTTTAGTTTATTAGTTCTCCCATCCCAGGGATGTTACATGACTTTATTGTAATAGTTTATTAGTTCTTAATAATTGTGTTTAGATTACTCATGAAAACTCCAGAGATGTCGGATAACAACAATAATTGAGTATTATCCCAAGACATTTTCCCTGCTGACAGATTTTTAACAGAGATGATATGAACTTATTTTTGCAATCCCAGGTAAGATAAAAAGTACTATACTTAATGATGATATTCTAAAGACATGCCTGTTTAACCAAACCAAACTCACACTAGTTTTAATATCAAGTATTTTCTTGGATCCCAAAAAACATTTGGGTTAGCTCCCATTATATTTTAAAGAATTTTTTATATAAGTGCTTAAGTCCTTTAAGCCAATTAAACAGGGTTCTTTACACACCAACCCTAGCAATACCCTCTGGAGGCAGACATACACACATACGCAGACAGATACAACCGGGGACCTGACAGTTTTGTTTTAAAATCTTAGCAATGAGATGGGTACGATAAGGCAAAACCCCCCACTAATTTATAACAATTGCAATAAGTCAAGTTCATTCATTCAGATGGCTAAGGCTTTTTCTCTTTAATACTTGTGACAAATTGTGGAGAAGACAATTAAGATTTGTACTTGTCCTTGGCAAGGAGTCTTGGAGCCAGAGCAATGATGTGTGTTTTTTACATAAGTCCTTGTTTCCTTTTTTTTTTTTTTTCTTCTTCAACCTGAGCAATGGAGGCTGTCGTGGAGGCAGGTGACTTTGAATTGCTTCTAGGGTTGCATTCCTGGTTTTGCAAATGTTTCTGAGCTAAGGACGTTTGCTCTCAATCTCCAAAGAATTTAAGTGACATCATAGGTGGATCTACCCATCCATCTTCCTGATTTGTTTCTTTCTCTCTGGGTACATAGCTTTATTTTAGTTTAGGAGAGGAGGTTTTTAAAAAAAAAATCCTACCAAACTCTGAATATTTACCTTCCAATATGACCACATTTCTGATAAAAAATTATTAAATCCTTTCCTATATCTTTTCAGGTTTCAGGTCGGAGAAAACAGTAAGAAAAATTTAAATGCCCGCTCAGATGGGCAAAGTTTCCTTTAAGATCTTTTAGAGGTTTTTTTTTTCCTTTTTAAAGCCAGTTTGTCTGTTAGAAACTTCTGCATGTCAACAAAAAGAGTAGATTTCCCTCCAGGAAAGGTTTGGAATTCTCTCTTCAAGGGAGGGCCCTTGAGGTGGATTTCAAACAAAGTTTTTGCTTAATGGCCATTAAAGTTTTAAATTATTCTGACTCAACCTTGGTTGGTATAGCTCAGTGGATTGAGCACCGGCCTGTGAACTGAAGGGTCACCAGTTCAATACCCCAGTCAGGACCCATGCCTGGGTTGAAGGCCATGTCCCCAGTAGGGGGCATGTGAGAGGCAACCACCCACTGATGTTTCTCTCCCTTTCTCCCTCCCTTCTCCTCTGTCTAAAAATAAAATAAAATAAAAAATTTTTCTGACTCAGTCCACTTTGTTATAAAGACACAAGAGAAGGGACCAAAGGGTCTGTCTATATAAGTAGCTAGAGTTGCCAAGGAAGGAACTTTTTGGCAACTTGTAGAGCATGAAGTTCCTATGGTAAAGATAAATTTCCCTGAAAACTGTCATGGCTAGAACTTTTTGGCAACTTGTAGAGCGTGAAGTTCCTATGGTAAAGATAAATTTCCCTGAAAGCTGTCATGGCTAGACAAAAAGACAAAAGAGATGTTAAGACTGTGTTTGAATCATTTAATCTTTTACAGGCCTCTAAATACCAATGGGAAAAGGCCTTCCATTCAGCTTGTTTCACATTTCTAAGAGTCTCTCACTGTGCATGTAAGTATACTAATTCCAGAATCTCAGAAGATCCCCAGAGTGGCTACTGTACCTACAGATTGTCCTTTTCAGAAGTCAAGTGAGACAAACACTTAAGCAGGGGCTACACCAGCCATCCAGCTGGCATTCCAGGATGGGGCTGCCCCTTTATAACTGACAGAGAGAAAGATCTCCATTACAACACTGGTAGCAGAGGACCCAAGAATAAAAGCTCTGACCGCTAAGGGGAAGAGGGAGGTTCGGAACGGAGAGAGGTCACCAGTGGAGTCCCAGAGTCGTCGGGGAGATGACAGAGCGCAAAGGGCTCTGTTTGGAAGCAATATTTTGACTCGTTGCTAGGTTTTGAGCCCTCTTATCAAGGGATATATCCTTGCATAACCACAGATGGCTGCTAAACTGCCTTTTTAGGAGGGTGGGATTCGGCAACTGCAGGGTTTGTGGGGAGTCGTGCAAGTTTGGGGCCATGGTGGAACTGCTTGAGACAGGAGGATCTAGACATGGGAAGGGGCAGGGTAAGAGGATGTGGCAGTGTCCTATTGCTGCTGTAACAAATTCTCACACATGTAGTGGTTTAAAACAACACAATGTGTTCTTACAGTTCTGGACGTTAGAAGTCTAAAATGGGTCTCATCAGTCCAAAATCAAGGTGTCCTTGGGCTGCATTCTTTTCTGGAGGCTCCAAGGGAGAATCAGTTTCCTTGCCTTTTCCAGCTTCTAGAGGCCACCTCTGTTCCTTGACACATGACCCCCTTTCTCCTTCCATCTTTAAAGCCAGCCTGAGTCCTCACATCACACCACTTTTGCCTCTTCCTCTACTTTTTAATGACCCCCTTGATAATCTAGGATAATCTTCCTATCTTAATGTCAGATGGCTAGCAATCGTTTTTAATGTTTTTTTACCTTCACCTGAGGATGTATTTTTCATTGCTTTTTTTTAGAAAGATAAGAAGAGAGTGGTAGAGATAGACATGGAGATGGAGAGAGATACATATATATAGAGAGAATTGATGTGCGAGAGAAACATCGATTGGTTGCCTCTGACAGGTTTCCCAACTGGAGATCGAACTGCACCCCAGGCATGTGCCCTGACCTGGAATTGAACCCATCACCTTTTTGGTTTGCAGGATGATACCCAACCAACTGAACCACTCCAGCCAGGGTTGACTAACCATCTTAATTCCACCAGCAACTTTAATCCCCCTTTGCCATGTAACCTGATATATTCACAAGTTCCGGGGATTAGGACATGGACACCTTTCAGTGAGCACCATCCTGCCTACCGCCGGGGACTACTGGTGGTGAGAAGGAGACTGGGGATAAACATGTCTAACGAGTATTTGGGGGATCTTGCTGTGGGATGTGGATGCCCTCTGCCTCCTTCACAAAGTCTCCAGCACTCAGATACTTTGTGGAACGTATTTTCTTTGAGGCAGTTGTGAAGACATGTGGACTCTTGCTTCAAGGGTTGGTATGGGGAAAAACGTCAGGCTTCCCACAACAGAAAGAACTGGAAGCTAGGTTACACAGTTATTCATTCAACCCGTGTAGGCACATAGCCTTCAAGTCACCCACAATCTACCGGGGGAGACAAGGGTACAAAGAGGTAAGATTACTCTGGGGTAGGAAGGTCAGTGATGAGGATCTGTACAGACAGCACAGAGGAGGCACCCAGCTGATACTGGAGCGGGGAAAGGCCAGGAAGACCTGGGGAGGTGGCACCTCATCTGAGTTTGGAAGGATGCGTAGAAATTTACCCAGTGAAGATAAAAAGCCTGTTGTAGACAGCCTAGGCCATCAGATCAAGGGCATGGCGGTGGAGGGGGTGGGTGTGTGTGTGTGTGTGTGTGTGTGTGTGTAACACTGAGTACAGTTCCTGGCACAATGGTGGCACTCAGGAAATACATTTGGAATGCATATGTCAGGGTGAATGCTCTCTTCTGTCTGCCAGACAAACCAAGTAGGAGACACCTTCTTTTGGGGAAGTCCCCCCAGAGTTTCACAGCTGATCTCTGTTATAACAGTAATACTTCATATCTGAAGAATGCTTCATACTTTACTGAATCATTTATGTTTCAGTTGATCTTTTTCTCAGCTAAAGAAACAAAGGCTCAGAGAATTAAGTCACCTTTCCCCGGGTCCCACAGCCATGTGGCAGAGCTGGGGCTGGACTCCGTCACACCTGCTCCTTAGCTAGGCCCTGAGCTCCTGTTAATGGTTGGGTGTCCTGTCCCCTTTCCTCTGGTGCTGAGGCAGCTGGGTGCTGGGCATTGGTTGCCTAGTGCTGCCCATGACTGTTCTCCCTGGCTTCCCCAGAAGGGGTTTCCGGAGGGTGGAAGTGGACCCTGAGGCCCAGAGGGGGTGCATTGTTCAAATGCACCTGGAGGGTGAGCTCATGTTCGTGGTGCCAGACAGAGGAGGACCTCAGCGATTTCCATGGCCCAGGTTCCTGCCTTATATTAGTCTCCTCGTCCTTGAAACAAGTCCCTCCCCTAAGTCCTGGGCTGATAGTCAGGAGGCTGGGGACCCAGCAAGGCCAGGAAAGTCCCTCAGTTTCCCTGTCTGAAACTGAGGTTTGAGTTATATCGGGGCTTCCCTAAGTGTGGTCTGTTGAACATTAGTCCAGCGAATACTCCCCAAGAAGAGGGTGGCACGGTCAAATAAGGGCAAAATTGATGACCTCGTCCAGTCCTGGACTTTCACAGTGTGTGCTGGCACAGCAGAGGCTCTGTGAAGCTCTGAAATAAAGAAACCTGTTAGCCGGTGTCACTCGCTTAATCTTTCTCATACTCCTGTCCTCATAGTGTTCCCCTGAGAACACTCTGGAAAATATTGCAATGGATGATCTCTAAGGTCCTTCCTCACCTCTGCTTCCAAAATGTAAGCTCCTCCTGGTGAGCCCCCTCACCTGCCGGGTTCCTGGTGGTTCTCTGAACATTGTTTTCAAATCTTCCTGTTGCTGCTCTACATCGCTTCAATAATTTTTTCTGGTATGTTAGCTAGGGCTGTAACTACTATTTTATAACCAAGAATCCTGACTGAGCACAAAGTAAGTGCTCGATAAATATCGGCTGGAGGAGTCTGTATAACCAATTTCGGTCCCATGATTGAGCCCACTTCCTGTTTTCAACAATCCAATTCATTTTGTCTGGGTCCATAGCTACCGAATGCAAACCATCAGTGGGCTGCAGCCAGGGAACCCAGAGATGGGTCAGGCGCAGTCTTTGCCTACAAGGACCCCTAGGTCTGCTGGGGAGACGGTGCTGAGGGCACACTGGCGAGTTGAGCTGGCTGAGGAGGCTCCCTGGAGAAGGTGCGCCTAAGCTGGGGCTCGAGGAGTGGGTAGGTCAGGATTTGAGGGGGAACAGCCCAGGCTAAGGAAGCCGCACAAGCCAAGGGAGGCGGGCAGACGGACCACGGCAGCCTGGTATGAGCATAGCAACAAGTGAGGCTCCATAGTCCGACCAAAGAGACGGGCTTTTATTCTCAGATGTGGGAGTTGCTAAAATTTTGAGAAGGGGAGCGACATGATAACACCTTGGAAGGCAGTTAGGTGCCATAGGAAGAACCCGAGTTTCGAGAGCAACAACCAGATGTTGCCACTTAATGAGCTATGGCCGGAGCGAGTCACTTGAACTTCCTGAGCCTCAGTTTCCTCACCTGTAAAAACGGGTACAATGAAACTCAGTAGAACTGTTGGAGCGACTTGCGATATTATGTGATATAAAGTACTTGGTATAGGTGTTCTCCCTCTCTGGAGGATGCTCTAGCCTTTCCCTTCCCCCCCTCTTCTTCCGCCACAGACATGCCTCTCCTGAACCCTAAGGGACCGACCCCCTGAGACTTGCAACCAGAGGAGCAAAGGGCAGTGGCAGCTCATCCCAGGCTGACACTCCGAACCTGTCCCCAAGGCCCCCTTTTCTCTGACTTTTGTGAGCTGACAGCAGTCTGGCCTTGGCTCACTTCTTTCCCGCAAGGTTTCTAGAGCCAAAGCAGAGCCCCGCCCAGGCTCTTTCCTGTTGCTTCTTCTGTCCTAACCCCTTCCTTGTTTCACTGCCCCCATCTTTTAAAAAATGCACTCTCCATATTAAAAGAGAAGTTCTTGGTATATAATAGGCATCCAATAAGAGATATGTTATCATCATCAGATCCCTGTGCCAGAAAGGTGAGTCCCATCACTAAATGAGCTCCTTGAGAATAAAGCTTGTGACTTTTATTTTGTTATTCTTAGCACAGTTCCTAGGACAGTGCAGGTGCAAGGTCACATTCTTCCAATGGAAGATAGATGCATGGAGTAGCACGGCTGGTGTGTAGGAAGAAACGCAGGGGTGAGACTCACTATTGGCAGGGAGGCAACTGTTGGAGGGACTGGGTCAGAGATAGGAGGCCAGCACCAGAGAGTGATGTGTGATTCTCAGGAAACAGAATCTCCATGACTTGGCAACCATTTCAATGTAGGGGGTGAGGAAGAGAAAGACTTTAGAGATTCCTCGTGTAAAACAGAGAGAGGATGAAGAGGCTTTTCATTTTGGACACGCTGACTCTGATTTGAAGTGGCTGGATGGCATCCATATGAACATGCAGATGGGCCCAGGAGACCGACCGGGCTGCTTTCTTGTGGATCCGAGAATTTGTGTCAAGGGCTGAAGGACACGGGAGGGGTTTGAGCCCAAAAGACATGAAAAGAGTTTGGGAATAGGCTGCCTTTGAAGGTAATCAGATTCCCATTGATGGAGGTGTGTGAGCAGAGGCTGGTCAGCCGTGGGTAGAAAGGCTAGAGCTCAATGACCTGATACCTGGTTGGGTAGTATGTGGGTCAGCTTTTTCTGCATCGTAACCATACAGCCCCAGTGTTGCACAACAACAAGAATTCATGGCTTTTGGGTGGGGAGTAAGCTGGGGGGCTGGCTGGGCAGGTCTGCTGATCTTGGATGGGCTCGTGCACATGTGTGGGGGTTGGTCCCCTGTCGGCCGATCTGGGCTGCCTTGAGCGAGGTGACTGGTGGCTCTGCTGTGCCCTGCTCCATGCGTCTCTCCTCCTAGCTTGTGCTAGCCCAGGAGTGTCCTTTCGAAGTGGCGAAGATGCAGGAGAGCAGAGGCCTTGGGAGCCTGGGCTCAGAATGGGCCCCCTGTCACACTTGTTGCTTTCTTTTTTCTTTCTTTCTTTTTTTTTTTTTGGTAAAGCAGGCCACGAGGTCAGCCCAAATTCAAGGGGCAGGAAAGTAGACCCATGTCTGCAGTGAGAAAAACTAGAAAATCAAATGACAAAGGCTGTGGGTTCAGGGAGGGCTGAAGAATTGGGGTCATTAATGCAATGCAAAATGAGTGGCAGTTAGATCAATGGTGTTCAGTCTGAGCTCTGTGCAGACCTAAATTTTGAACATTTTCCTCAGTGATCCCTGTAAGGCTTGGGGGAGGCTGAGTGGATTGTACTTTCTCCTCTGGACTACTATGAAAGCCTCTGAACTTGATCTTAATAATATATTATTAACTCAGGGGTGATGCTCCCTGTTGCACTAATTGCAGCAGGGCCTGTCGGCGTCCCACTCATGTCCCCTTGGCATTGAGTATTCCTGCTCCGGCTGTCATGTCAACTTGCATTTTTCTGCCTGAGGACATTCTCTGGCTCCAGGAACTGCTGTGCTCCCCTCATAGCGCAGTCCGGAAGCTTGAAAAGTTAGGGTGTTAGGATCAGCCCTTACCCAAGGATGGGTGGGAGTGGCAGGTCAATATTTCAGCTTCCTTGCATCTCACGGGACAGTTTTGTTCTACGTGGTGTTCTAGGGGTCCCTGTGGGACTGAGCCCCAGAAGCCCACAGTGGTCCTGGCCCACCGATGCACCCTGTATCAGTTTCCTCCCTTTCTATCTTTCTTCCCTGTAGGAGCTTTCTGGGATCGGCTCCGAGTAAACTACTTTGCACTCAAACCCTTACTTCAGGATCTACTTTAGGGGGACTCCAAGCTAAGGTGTTAACCTAATGGGCTTGTTTGAGCTTCCTGATAAGAAAATGAGGGGCAGCTATGGCAGGTTGGTAATGGCCCCTATGACAGCCCTAGGAAATTAACATAGTAGGCCTACAACATGAAGGCTACAAAGGCTGGCTCGGGCGTGATGGAGAGAACATGAGCTTTGTGGTGTGGCAGGTGTGAATTGACATCCCAACTGTGGACCACTCGCTGGGTGGCCGTAGACAAGTCACTTTGTCTCCCTGAGCGTCAGGCTCCGCCTCTGACAAAGGTGAGGGCGGCGATCCTTACTTGTCACATTCTCTGTGGGCGCTGACAGAGGTGATGGGGGGAAGGGGACTGGCACAGGCTGACCCTGTGGGTGGCTGCAGTCCTGTCTCAGAGGTTAGCCCGCTGTGCTCCTGAGGTCAGCAATGCCAGTTGTGGCCTGGCAGCCCCTGCCGTCTTCCCTTGTCAGTGAAGGGAGACTTGGGGTTGGGTATTTTATCACCAGAGTGTCTAGGACCTTGTTCGCTGTTGCCTGCATTGGGAGCCTAGTGGGGCTCTGAACCTGGCTTTCCGGCCTGAGTGGCCTCCAGGGCGGTCTTGGCCGGGTCCCTGCCTGAGCAGACGCAGGTGGCAGCCTGGCAGCCAGGGTGTCCAGGCTTATCGGCTCCCATGTTTGCTCAGGATGGGTATGGACCCCCTCCTCCCCCTCAGAAAACAAGAAAACATGTTTTGCCAGTGGTGGGGTGGAGTAGGGCGGCCTCTCTGGCTCCAAGCTGGCCCCCCAGCAAGGCCGCCATCAGGCGGGCAGCCTGTTGTTGTTGGAGTGGAGAGCTGGCCCTCCAGCCGCCTGTTTCCTCCAGCTGTCCAAGCACGGCTGGCTGGGGAGGAAGCCCTTGGTCTGCGCCAGAGCAAGCCGAACCCCCTGTCACAACAAGGGAACAATGGCCTGGATGGGCTGGGGGTGGGGTGGGTGGAAGGGCAGCCCCCTCTGTTCGCGGGCTCCCACCAGCGACATGGGCAGGTTGCTGGGAGGTCTGCACCCCCCTCGCCTCCCCCACCCCGCCTTGTTTTCCACCTTGTTGGGCACGCTGGCTCCCACGGCAGGGCCAAGGAAAACAAGAGGCCTCAGGAAATGTCTCTGGGCTGTTGCTGGGGTTCCACAGCTCCGGGAGGCAGCGGCGCTGGGGGAGGGGACCAGAGAGGGACCTGCGCGCACTCTTCCTGGGGCTGCGGCTAATGAGTTGCGGGTCTGTTTCTCCTCCAGCACCTTGAGGACTTTGCCTCCCTGCATCTTGATGTCTTCAGGCCCAGCACAGGGCCTGCCACAGAGCAGAAGGCAGAAATAATTTGTCGACTAAATCAATGAAAAATCAAACATATGGATAGGTTTAATTTCTAGCTCTGTTACCTGGTGGCTGTGTGATTTTTCAGCAGGTTACTTAACCTCTCTGAACCTTACTTCAGAGTTGAAAGCACTTAGCACTTCAGAGTGGTCAGAGTAGGAGGGATAAGGACTGAGCAATGCTGTATATGGATCTACATACATATGGCTTATCCATCTACAAGGTGGGGCAGATGTTTGGAGTTGTTTGTATGGAAAATAATACAATCATTAATAAATAATAATACAAGGGTGAACTCTGTTTTGTGTACCGACAACTGTAAACCTACTTTTGCCTCATCCTGGACATGTATATTGGGTCAGTCAAGTAGGCTAATGCTGTAACAGCAATAAAGACTCACTCAATCCTTTACGGCCATAAAGATTTATTTTTTGCTTATTTCACAGTCCAACCAGGCTCCTTCTATACTGTGGTTCCGTCATCTTCCAGGGGCCCAGAGTCCTCTGCTGGGTCCTCGGCAACCTCCAGCACACAGAGAGAGCATGGAGCTGGTGACCTGCTCTAATAGCCTTGCCCAGAGGTGGCTCATATCACTTTCATTCACATTCTATGTGAGGATGAGCTGCATGGTCCTACCTGGGTGCAACGGGGCTTGAAGTGGGGTCTACAGTGTGTCCGAAAGAAGAGAACAACATTGATAGGGATGAGCCCCAGCAGGCTCTGCCACAAATATATCAATGATTTGAAAAACACAGGTAACACTTATTGAACCTTATGTTCTTAGTGCAAGATACTGCGCTAACATCCCTGTAGAGGTTGTCTCATTTCATTCTTGCGACAACCCTGTGAGGAAGGTACTGATGGAGATGACTCCCCCTTTACAGCTCAGAGAACTGACAACCATTGATTTGCTTTCCCTCGCCGAAGTTTTGTCTCTTCTAGAATTTCATATAAATGGAATCATGTATGATATTTTCTTTTAGATCTGGGTGTTTTTTTCTTTTAGCATGTTTTTGAGATTTATCCATGCTGTTTGTATGATGGTCTTTTTCATTTTAGCCTTTCTATTTTTTTTTTATAGTGAAATTTTATTATGGTTTTAATTTGCATTTCCTTAATCACTAATATTATTGAGTATTTCAGTTACTACTTTTGATGAAGTCCCATTTATCAGTTTTTCCCTCCATGGCTTGTGCTTTTTGTGTTCTATCTAAAATTCTTTACCATACCTAAGTTCACAAATCTTTATGCAACCCAAGAATTTCTCTCTCTCTCTCTCTTTTTACTTCTAGAAGTTTTATATTACTAATTCTCATGTTTAGATATTCGACCTATTTTGGGTTAATTTTTGTGAATGATGGTGTGAGAATAGGGCTTAGGTTCCTTTTTTTCCCATCCATACCAATTGTTCCAGCACCATTTCATGAAAAAACTACCTTTTCCCCACTCGTCTACCTTGGTATCTTTGTCAGAAATCAACTGACCACATATATGTGAGTCTGTTCCTGGACTTTCTATTTTGTTCCATCAATCCTTGTATTAATACCACCCCATTACAGTATCATTCAGGATAGTTTAATTGCCCCCAAATAATCTGTACTCTGCCTCTTCATTCTTCTCTCCTCCCTAATGTCTGGCAACCGTTGATTGTTTTTTACTGTTTCCATAATTTTGCCTTTTCCAGAATGTTATATAGTTGGAATCATACAGTATATAGCCTTTCTACATTGGTTTCTTTTACTAAGTAATATGCATTGAAGACTCCTTCCTGTCTTTTCATGGCTTTATAGCTTAATTCTTTTTAGTGCTGATTAATATTGCATTGTCTGGATGTACCACGGTTTATTTACCCATTCATTTACTGAAGGATATCTCAGTTGTCTCCATGAATAAAGCTGCCATAAACATTTATGTGCATATTTTTGTGTGGCCTGACTTTTCAACTCCTTTGAGTACAACAAAGGAGTAGTGAGAGGGAACATTCTTGCCTTGTTCCTAATCTCGGTGGGAAATCAACTTTCTTACCATTAATTCTGGTGTTAATTGTTTTTGTTTTTTTGTAGGTATTCTTTGTCAAGTTGAGGAAGTTCCCTTCTATTCTGAATTTACTGAGGGTTTTTATCATGCATGGGTGTTGGATTTTGTCAAATGCTTTACTGCATCTATTGATAGGATTATGAGAGAAAAACAGGCAAAAAAGTGTACAGAAGAAATACAAGTGCTGAGAAAGTATATGTTAAAATGCTAACCTCACTAATAATCAATACTTATGCACTGAAAGCTGATACCATATTTTTTGCCAGCTTAATACTTCATAAACAAAGGAATTAAAAATTTTTAATAATGCTGTTACAGATAACTTGAAAAGGGCACTTTCATACAATGCTGTTGAACATGTAAATGATTCTTTTCTGGAAAGCATCTTGCAGCTCATATAAAAAATAACCCTGAGTGATGACTATATTGAGCCCCTTTCCTTCTTCTTCAGACCCTGGAGAATGCTGATCCCCCTGCCTGGGATGCTCTTCCCATCTCTTCCCTGGATCATTTCCCCTCACCCTTCAGGTGCTGAAGCTCATCTCCTCAAGGCAGCCTCCCACAGACTGCAGTCTATATCAGATCCTCTTTTTATAGCCTTAGCTATCAGCCTGCTTTCTGAGAGCCAGCTGCGGGGAGAAGGCTGAGGGTCTCACCATTCAGTATGTACACTTCCACTTAGTTACTCTATGTTCTTTGTGCTATCCCACCCTCTACTGTGCACAGCGTTTCGCAGAGAGTGAGTTTCCAGCCCCTCGCAGTGTGGGGGAAGGGCGGTTGCCTAGCCGCTCCGAGTGGAGGAGGGGATCCACGGGCCGCTACCGGTCAGCTCTTCTGTTCTCACCTCCACCTTCTCTCCCACTCTCAGCAGTAGTTGGTGCCTTCACTTCTTGTAATTTACTTGTGCTTTTCTGTATTTCTGAATCATCCACAATGAATTACTTTCACAATCGGAAGAAAAAGCCCCTAACTTTTTAAATTTAAATTTCATACCTTTTGACCCATTAATTTTACTTCTTGGAATGTCGCTCTTTTAAGTAAATAGCCAGTTTGGAAAACATTTAAGTACAGGCACAGTACAATTTATAATAGATAATTAGTCACAAACAATCTAGGAATCTAATATCGGGATCACATTAAAGTAGGTAATGATAAAGCCATATGATAAAGCCATTAAGTGGTATTTCCAAAGATACTTCATGATATAGGGAAAAGGCTTATAATTTAATGTAAAATATAAAAAGCAGAAAATGAAATTATAGGTATAACTTTACTCAGATTTTATTCTTAACTATGCATGGAGGAGGCTGGAAAGAATTACTTCTTAATAGTAACAGTCGTTATCCCTGGATGGTGGGATCTCATCGTCTACAATGACCATGCATTACCTTTATAACCCAAATAAAATTTCTATATATATGCAAAAGAGAAGAAAATAGAAAAGTTAATGTAATCCTAGGTTGCATTAGTAAATGTAGATGTTTCTAAATGTAAATGGCTTACATGCCCCAATCAAAAGACGTGGGTAGCAGAATGGATAAGAAAACATGACCTATGTACATCTGTCTATAGGACATCCACTTCAGAACAAAAGATACTGACTGAAAGTGAAAGTATGGAAAACAATATTCCATGCAAATAGAAATGAAAAAAAAAAAGCCGAGGTAGCAATATTTATATCCGACAAAACAGACTTCAGAACAAAGGCCATAACAAGAGACAAAGAATGTCACTGCATAATATTAAAGGGATCAATCCAACAAGAGGATATAACCCTTGTAAACATACATGCACCCAATATAGGAGCACCTAAATATGTAAAGAAAATCGTGGTGGACATTAGGGAGAGACTGACAGCAATATAGCCACTGTAGGGGATTTTTACACCCCACTGGCGTCAATGGATAGATCTTCCAGACAAAATATCAACAAGGCAACGATGACTTTAAACAACACACTGGACTGGATGGATTTAATTGACATTTACAGAACATTTTATCCCAAAGCAGCAGAATATACATTCTTCTCAGGTGCATGTGGAACATTCTCAAAGACCACATGTTAGGACATAAAATAAATGTTAACAAATTCAAGAAGATTGAAATCATATTAAGCATCTTCTCTGACCACAATGGTGTTAAACTAGAAGTCAACTACAATTAAAAAACTGAAAAACATTCAAACACATGGAGGCTAAATTGCATGTTATTTAACAATGAATGGGTTAACAAGCTCAAGGAAGAAATAAAAGATTACCTGAAATCAAATGAAAATGAATACATACCAAACCAAAATTTATGGACACAGTGAAAGCAGTCCTGAGAGGGAAGTTCATAGCATTAGAGGCCTACCTCAGGAAGCAAGAAAAATCTCAAACAATCTAACCCTACACATGAAAGGATTAGGAAAGAAAACAGAACAACACAACAAAACCCAGACTAAGTAGAAGGAAGGAAATAGTAAAGAGCAGAGTAGAAATAAATTACATAGAGACTAAAAAACAATTCAAAAGATCAATGAAACCAAAAGCTGGTTCTTTGAATAGATAAACAAGATTGATGAACCTTTAACCACACTCATCAAGAAAAAAAAGAGAGGGCCCAAATAAATAAAATCAGATGTGAAAGAGAAGTAAAAACGGACATTACCAAAATATGAAGGATACTAAGAAAATACTATGAACAACTATATGCCAACAATTTGGACAACCTGGGTAAAACAGATAAATTCCGAGAAACATACCATCTTCCAAAACTGAATCAGAAAGAATCAGAAAACCTGAATAGACCAATTCCAATTACAACTAATAAAATTGAAGCAGTAGTCAAAAAATTCCAGCAAACAAAAGTCCTAGACTGGATGTTTTCCCAGGCAAACTTTACCAAGCATTCAGAGGAGAACTAACACCTCTCCTTCTCAAACTATTCCAAAAACTTCAAGAGGAGGGAAGGCTTCCAAGCTCTTTTTATGAGGCCAGCATTATCCTAATTCCAAAACCAGATAAAGACAATACAAAGAAAGAAAATTATTGGCCAGTATCCCTCATGAACATAGGTGCTAAAATCTTCAACAAAATGTTGGCAAACTGGATCCAGCAATATATTAGAAAATTATACATCATGATCAAGTGGGATTTATTCCAGAGATGCAAGTTTGGATTCGCAAATCAATAAATGTGATATATCACATAAACAAAATGAAGGATAAAAATCACATGATTATATCGATAGATGCAGAAAAATCATTTAATAAAATCTAGCACACATTTATGACAAAAATGTTGAGCAAAGTAGAAATAGAGAGATCACACCTCAACATGATAAAGGCCATATATAACAAACCTACAGCCAACATCATACTCAATGGGCAAAAGCTAAAAGTGCTTCTGTTAAAATCAGGAACAAGGCAGGAATGTCTGCTTTCACCACTCTTATTGGTAGTCCTAGCCACAGCAATCAGACAAGAAGAAGAAATGAAAAGCAACCAAACTGGAAGGGGGGTAGTAAAGCTGCCATTATCTATAGATGACATGACATTGTACATAGAAAACCTTAAAGACTCCACCAAAAAACTACTAGACCTAATAAATGAATTCGGCAAAGTAGCAGGATACAAAATTAATATTGAATTCAGTGGCATTTTTATATGCCAATAATGAACTATCAGAAAGAGAAATTAAGAAAACAACCCCATGTACTATTGCAACAAAAAAATAAGGTACCTATGAATAAATTTAACCAAGGAGGTAAAATACCTGTACTCAGGAAATTATAGGATATTGAAGAAATAAATTGAGGAATATACAAATAATTGGAAGCATATACCATGCTCATGGATTGGAAGAGTTAACATCATTGAAATGTCTATATTACCCAAATGGCCAATAGACATATGAAAAAATGCTCAACATCACTAATCATTGAGAGATACAAATTAAAACCACAATGAGATACTGCCTCACACCTGCCAGAATGGCTATGATTGATAAATTAACGAACAGCAAGTGCTGGTGAGTATGTGAAAAAAAGGGAACCCTGGTACACTACTGGTGGGAATGCAGACTGGTGCAGCCACTGGGGGAACAGTATGGAGATTCCCCACCAAAATTAAAAATGGAACTGCCTTTTGACCCAGTGATCCCACTCTGGGAATATATCCTAAGAAACCTGAAACACTAATTTGAAAGAATACAAAGGGGGGACCCAAAAAACTCCCTGGAATTTATTTACAAAAAATTGTGTATTTATTTTCACATGTTTAAACCTTACTCACCTTCAAAGTACTCTCCATCTGATGCAACACACATATCGAGATGTTTTTTCCACTGCTCAGAACAGTTTTTGAACTTGTCCATTTTGATGACTTTTAGTGCTTCTGCCCTGTTTTGTTTCACCTCTTCCACATTGGCAAAATGTTTCCCTTTCAGGACTTTTTCCATCCAGGGAAACAAAAAAAAATCACTTGGGGTGAGATTGGGAGAATAGGGAAGGTGGGACATGGAAGTCATGCCATTTTTGGTAAAAAGCTGCTGAACACTCAGTGTGTTGTGGGCAGGTGCTCTTGTAAATCATCCATCATGAAATGGGCAAATGCATTGAAAGGGTCTTAAAAAAAAATTCACTGAAGTTGAACACAGCCTCTCACAACAAGCCAGCTGGTACACTGATACAGATGGGTTCCTAGAATCCTCACCTAGTGGGGGAAGCCTGTATCACAAGGGGCCTGCCCTCTGGAAGATAATTCCATGTTTCCGGGACCCCTTGTATACGCACTCTTATGTTCATTGCAGCATTGTTTACAATAGTCAAGATTTGGAAACAGACCCTGGCTGGTGTGGCTCAGTGGATTGAGTGCCAGCCTGCGAACCAAAGCGTCTCTGGTTCGATTCCCTGTCAGGGCACATGCCTGTGTTGCAGGCCAGGTCTCCAGCTAGGGTCATGTGAAAGGTACACACAGTGATGTTTCTCTCCCTCTCCTTCTCCCTCCCTTCCCCTCTCTCTAGAGATAAATAAGTAAAATCTTAAAAAAAAAAGATATGGAAACAGCCCAAGTGTCCTTCAGTATATGGGTGGATAAAGAAGCTGTGGTACCTTTACACAATGGGATACTACATGGATGTCAAAAAGAAGGAAATCTTACTTTTGTGACAGCATGAGTGGACCTGAAGATTATTATGCTAAGTGAAATAGGCCAGTCAGAGAAAGACAAATACCATATGATTTCACTTATCTGTGAAATCTAATGAAGAAAATAAACTGACAAAATAGAAAGAGAAGCGTGGATGTGCATGATAGTCTGACAGCTATCCGAGCGGTGGCGGAGTGGGGGGCCGTTGGGGGACTGGGTGTAAGAAAGGATTTAACCAAAAAATATATATACATAACACAAAGGCAGACAACAGTGCGGTGAGAGCCAGATGGAGTGGGGGCTAGACAAAGGGGTGGGGGAGATGGAGACAGAGACTTTGCCTGGGGTGATGGGCACACGATGCTGTGGTCAGATGTTTTCTTGAGTTGCACACTTAAAACCTGAATGGTTTTACAAACCAGCGTCACTCCAATAAATTCAATGAAAAGAATAAGGTAGAAGTTTTGAGGCAAGAGAGGTGATAGTTTGGATTCTGATTACTTGGAGTATTATGTCTGGCAGCACCCAGGGGAGGGTGACATGTATGGGGAGGAAAGTAGACAAACTGCAGGTTGGCCAGAGGCTTCTGACGCTCAGAGTCAGCTGGAGGAGTAGAAGAGCAGGCTCAAGTCAGGCCTGGTGGCTGTCTCCATGTGGCCACAGTGCTCATATGAACAGAGCAGAATAGCCGAACCTCATGTGACCCTTGAGGTTGGAGCCAGGGCTCGTGGGAAAAGCTGGAAGGCGGAGACAGAACTTCCAACAGCCCTGTGATGGATTCCTTTTCCTGCAAACATCAGTGGTCATGCTGAGGTTACTGTAAAAAGGAAATGAAGGACCCCCAGTCAAGGCGCCAGAGGTCACTGGGAGAATCATGAGGTCAGCAACCCAGTGGTCAGTGAGCCAGCATGTTTCATTGGAAAGAAGTTTTTTGCTTTTTGCTTTTAAGATACTGTTTACTTTTTACAAAGAGGGGAAGGGAGGGAGAGAGGGAGAGAAACATCGATGTGTGAGAGATACATTGATTGGTTGCTTCTTGCACATCCTCAACTGGGGACCTGGCCTGCAACCCAGGCATGTGCTCTCACTGGGAATCAGGAATCTTATTGATAACCTCTTGGTTTGCAGGCTGGTACTCAATCCACCGCGTCACACCAGCCAGGGCTGGAAAGAAGTCGTGACATCACTCAGCCCACCCGCTCTCTTATTTGTTTATGCATGGCCCATGACATTCACGTGCTCCCTTGGATCCCAGATAAGATGACGTGGGGTTATGCAGAATTCCCAGTGAACTCCAAATAACCCCATCCCTTTTTTTCTGACTCAGGGAGGCAATGTGAATTCAAGTGACTGGGGTGTATCCTATTATAGAAATAATCTTGAATCTGTTCTAATGTAATCACCTGTGAGCTTCAGATCAATGATTAGTGACTGACAAGTTACTCTGTGCAATGCTCCTTGTACCTAACTGCCACACACCAGCTTCTCATTCAACCCTTTTATTTCACAACAGGGAAAATGAGGCCCAGAGAGGGAAAAGGACCATAATCAAGTGACCGTGAAGGATGGGAGCCAGGAGTCAAGCCTCCTATGGCACTTTTTGTGACTGAGAGTTGCCCGTCCGCATCTTAGACTTCGGTGGTGTGAGGGATAGGCTGATGGGAGCGCAGAGGAGGTGAAGGTTGAAGTGAGATGTGAATCTGCTATTTTCCATCCAGGCCATGACACCAGGAGATGCTCGAGTCCAACGTATACTTAATGTTCTCCTTGCCACCCCCGACAAGGCTTGGAGGTGAGCTGGGGCTGGTAGGGTTGTGGTATAGGTTAGACTGTTTACCCCGGAAAGTTATGCTGAAGTCCCAACAACCTGTAGCTCAGAATGACCTTATTTGGAAATAGGGTCTTTACAGAGGTGATCAAATCAAAAATGAAGTCATTAGAGTGGCCCTAATCCAATACGATTGGTGTCTTTATGAAAAGAAGTTTGGACACAGAGAAGGCACATGCACAGGGACGAGGCCACGAGAAGAGGAAGGCCTGTGATGTTTCTACGAGCTGAGGGTCGTCAGATTGACGGCAACCCACCAGGAGCAGGGGGAGAGGCATGGAACAGATTCTCCCTCACAGCTCTCAGAAGGAACCAACCCTGTCCACACTTTGATCTTGAACTTCCAGCCTCCAGAACTGTGAGAGAATAAGTATCTGTCATTGAAGCCCCTAGTCTACGGTACTTTGTTATAACAGCTCTAGAAAATGAAGACAGATGGGATGAAGCTTACCGTCACTCTTCATTGGATGTCTTCATCCTAGGCACTGCCCCCACCCCACTCCGTGTAGTCCCCTATCCCCAATACACTATCCTCACCCTTAACCCTGCAGTCTATTTGCCATTGTGTTTGTGTTGCCATCAGTTTCGGACCCAACCCCAGCCTTGCCTAAAGTCCACATACCCGGGCCCTGGACCGACAGCTGCTACACCAAGCTCAGAGCTGATGAGCTTTAAGAGAGAGGAAGGATGCCTTCCGCACTCACCTAAATGTGTCTTCTTCTATCTTTATGAGCCAGAACAAGTAGGGAATACCAGAACCAGGCTCCCGAGGCTCTCAGGTTGGGCTGACTCTAGCAGACTAAACTTGAACCAACAGATCTGGCCTCTCATCCTGACTGGGGACGAATCCCTTAGAACATCAGCCTCCTGGATACCACCCTTCCAATGCATGAATGGCCTACTTTCTGCCCAGCCTAACTCGATCCCTTATCACAGTCAAAGTGAATGCGGGAGGACTAGGCCCATGGAGGGTAGTACTGTCTCCCTGGCTATTCTTAAAGGCTCACTGGGGAGCTGAAATAGACTCGTACTAAGAAGTGGTCCAGATTCCTGAGAGGTACAGATCATCAGTGGAGGCGAGCTGCAGAAGTCAGGGAGGGCTTCCTGGAGAAAGAACTTATGATGACCTTGCTGGAGGGGGTGGGCTGAATTTTATTGCATGAGTTCTGGAAACCAGGCATACTCATATACTTTCTCTTATTTTTTATTTCTTGTCACTTGTGAGGCTGGTGATGTTATCTAAATTTTAGAGATGAGATAAATGGAGACCTAGAGAAGTGAAATGGTCGGCCTAAGACCACATGGCCTGTTCCATGTCAGAGGCATCATTTAATCTGAGGACCCTTTGGTGTCCCAGCTCATTATACTCTTTCTTCTGCACCCAGGCTCTGCCTTTTCCAAGGCACAGTAGTAATTAAAAGACTGATGGAGGTTGGAAGTGTGCGGGAAGAGGCACTCCAGGTTGGCAAAGGAGCAGGGTGGGAATGTAACGTCTGAGTCTGGGGATCCAAGAGGAGGCCGGTCTATCGGATCTCAGGGATTCAGAGGGAACAATGGGGACCAAAGCTGGAAGAGTAAGAGGGCTGGTAATTTGTCAGGCCGAGCATTCAGACTTGATGGGTAAGTAGCGAGTGAGTGAGCTCTGGGGTGAGGGATACAGAGCTGGTGTTTTGGAGATCTCTCTTGATGAGAGAGGGGCCAGGTTGCCAACCTGCTGGAAAGGCTCTCAAGAAGCATGTGGCCATGTAAGATGGGCCCCATTCCCTCCTCCAGCCCCAGCCCCAGATCTCCCTGTGTATGGCAAGACGACCAACTTGCCTCCCAAGGCCACTCCCTGAGTGTTCCCCCTACCTGGGTCATCTTCCACATACATGGATGGGCAGCTACACCAATACTGGGCTCATCCTCAGAATTCCTTCTATTTACTAGAGGGCTCATCAGGCCCTAAGCACCTCCCACAACTGCCTGACCCTTCCCCTCCTCCATGCCTTTGCACAAACTGTTTCCTCTGCCCAAATACTCAGTGTCTTCGTCCCCTCCCCAGTGAGCTCCCATTCACTGGTCAAGATCCAGTTCAACTGTTCATTTTTTTTCCTGCAACTTTTGTGACTCAGAGGAAAAGATTCAGCCCCTCCACAGTCCCTTCTACCTCTCTATACTGCCATTGTTTCTTCTTACTGAGTGAGGTTTAGGTGCATGGTGGGGAGATATGATGCAGGCCCTTGAGTTGCTCATTCTGATGGGTGGAAAGGGCCAGGGTAGGAGGGGGCAAGTGATCTAAACCTGCCTCCCAAATACCAAGGGGCCAGGATGAGGTGGGATGGGGTGCAGGGCCCATTGGAGCTGAACTGCGAAGGGTTCGGCTGGCAGGCCGGCTTCGGGAACAGAGTATGCCCAGTAAGGGAGCACACTGCAGGGGACAGAGTGGCTAGGGCACTGGATGGCCATGGGACAGGATGGGAACAGACACTGCTTTGACCACTGATTAATGAACAGCTTGAGGGGGCTGGGGCAGTGGGGATGAAAAGGGAATGGTGCCCGAGGCATTTCAAAAGGCAGAATGTTTAGGACTCAGGACTGCTGAGAGGCAGGATGTATTAGTTTGAGGCTTTAAGGTGCTAGACAGAGTTGGGGTTGCAGAGGCCAAAGACAGATGATGCAGGATGGAAAAGGAAGCCTGGGGAAAGCAATTGCACCCCTGAACTCCCACCCTGATGCACATCACAGCAGCATCAATATACACACCTCGCTTGTGATCAATTCCTGTTTATTTTAGAAGCATAAACAGTGGAACTAGGAAGGAGTGACGAGAACAAGACACCAGTCCCTTGACAGGGCCAGATCCCACACAGGCTCTGTGTGTGTAATCAAGGCCGACCCAGCAGCCTCGACCAGCCTTTTCCTGTGAGGAGAGGGTGTAAGGACAAGCTGGGTGGAGGAGAATCTTCCATGATGGCGGAGGTGGAGTAACTTGGCTTCAGGTACTTCTGAGCCAAGTGAAGGAGACCAGAGGGCCCACACCTTCAGCCTAGAGCACCCCAAGCTGGCTTTGTCTGTGCCTGGGGCAAAGTCATTTTCTAGAGGGAAAACCATGGTGTCCTCTGGTCACCAAGAAGGCCCCAGGCATTCAAGAACAACCTACAGTGAGGCCCAATGTCCAGCAAGCACCTACTTCCCCTAGCCCTAGTCATCTCTGCAGAGCCTTCAAGGAGGAGGCACCCAACACAGCCAGACTTCCCAGGCCCTGCTACTGGGTGACTTAAGCCCCAGGTTCCTACAGATACTGCTTCTTGGAAGCATTGCTGATGCAGCTATTAGGGGATTTCTGGGTACTCTGAGGGTACGGGTCCAGGAAAGGGGGTGGCCTGGAAGAAGCCAGCCTCTCCATAGACAGGTTGGCCCAATTCTGCTCACTGAATGGGGTCCCGCTGTAGGTGGGACATGGCTTGGATGAGGGCTCCTGGTCCATGGGGAGGTAGAAGATCTGGTCCGCATGAGGCCCCGAGGTGGTGTCCTGAGCTGGAGGGGCCTCCTGGACCTGCCGGGCCCTTAGTTTCCGGATGAGGTAGCGGCACAGCAGGTGCACCAGCTCTAGCAGGTTGAGCAGCAGAGAGATCAGTCCAACCACCTGCATGAAGATGATAAAGATAGTTTTCTCCGTGGGGCGAGAGACGAAGCAGTCCACGTGGTGGGGGCAAGGCGGGCGCTGGCACACAAACACGGGCTTCATGGTCCAGCCGTAGAGATGCCACTGTCCATACAGGAAGCCTGCCTCTAGCAAGCTCTTGCAGATCACACTGACCACGTAAGTGCCCATCAGCGACCCTTGGATTCGCATGCGGCCATCTTCTGCCACTGAAATCTTGGCCATCTGACGCTCCACGGCTGCCAGTGTCCGCTCCACACCTGGGTCCTTGCCCAGCAGTAACCGCAGCTCCGCCTCCTTCTGCCGCAGCCGCTCCTCGCGCCGAGACAGGTAAATGACATGGCCCAGGTAGATGAGGGTGGGCGTGCTGACGAAGAGGAACTGCAGCACCCAGTAGCGGATGTGGGAGATGGGGAAAGCCTTGTCATAACAGACGTTGGTGCAGCCCGGCTGGGCGGTATTGCACTGGAAATCCGACTGCTCGTCACCCCACACCGACTCGCCGGCCAGGCCCAAGATGAGGATGCGGAAGATGAAGAGCACCGACAGCCAGATCTTGCCCACCACAGTCGAGTGCTCCTGGACTTGGTCCAGCAGCTTTTCGAGGAAGCCCCAGTCGCCCATGGCTCCTGGGCCTCCGTCTGCAGGGAGACAGAGGACACCTCAGCATGGCATCCTTCTCAGCTGTCCTAGCAACAAGCCTGCAGTGGGGTCGGCCATGCCCTCTACACCTACAGGGAAGCCGAGGCTCACGGTGGGGAAGGGACTGGCCCGGGGGCCACACCCAGCAGGGTGGTTAGAGCTAAAAGCAGATCTTTGGATGGTGACTGCCAGGCTCTAACAAGGGTACAGCTAGGGTCCTGTCTAGTCACACATCTGTGTCCCTCTTGTTCCCAGCCGGAGCCCCAGGATGTCTACAGCCCCAAAAACATTCAGATCGATTTGAGGCTCCTGAGCCTATGGGAACGGAGAACTTGAGGCACTTATCCAAGGTCACACGGCTGTGCCATGTCCCTCCTCCCTTTTGTCTAGGACAGGCTGTCCCCAGACAGTGGAAGGAGGTGGTGGTACTATCTTCAGCTTCTCAGGGGACCCAGAGCTTCAGGTCCGTACTTCCTCCTTCAGACCTCACTCTAACCTTCGAGTTTGGGTAGGAGGGGCGTTAGGCCCTGAAGGCGGCACCCTGCATTAGCTGCACCTGCCAGGAATAGTGACCTGCACTTACGTGCGGATGCTTATCCTTGTCCCCTTTCTGCATCCCTCCTACCCCCCCCCCCCCCCCCCCCCCCCCCCCCCCCCCCCCCCCCAGCCAAGCTGCCAAATTCTAGACTCTTGAATTGTCATAGCAGGGTGGAGGCACAGGCCACAAAGTTCCCAGAACATCTTAGGGGAGGGGTGTGAGGGGAGAGGAGGAAGGAAGGGGAAGAAGGAGCAAAGCTGTTTAGAGCCAGCCTCTGGAAGCAGACCTGGGTTCCAATCCTGACTCTGTCTTACGAACCGGGACTTTGCTAACTGACCACGTCTTAGCCCCTCAGCCTCCTCTCCTGTAAAATGGAAGTAATAATACTCCTTCCTCCTGGGGTTGTAAGAAGGATACAGTGAAAGAATGTAGGACCCTTGCTTAGCACAAAGCCTGGCCACAGGCCGACTGAAGGGTGCGGCTGTGGTGGTTGGCCCCCGCCTCTGGGTCCCCCAACTGCGCAGCAATCCTCAGCCCCCGTCGGGTGGCAGTGGCGTCCCAGGCCCCCCACCCCCAAGCACAACTCACCGCCTGCCTGCCAGGCGGCCCAGGTGGCAGCGGGGACGCGCGGTGGCCAGAGAAGCCCTGCTGGACCGCGCCTCGATCCTGGGGCGCCTTAAATAGCGCGGAGGGGCGGGGCGGGGGCAGGAAGCGCGGCGGGAGGGCCGGGCAAAGCTTTTCAGAGCCGGGGGATGGGAGGCGAGGTGCCGACTCCTTCTCGCGACTCACGGGGAAGGGGCGCCGGAGGTGGCCCTGGGAGCTGGGGGGTGCAGGGGGACTCTCTCTCCTCCTCCACGCACCGGTATTCCAGGCGGCCAACTCTGCGCGCCGCCGCGGTTTCTTGGTGATGGAACAGGAGTTCTCGAAAGCAAAGTTTTTCAGGGCGGAGTGTTGGGGGGGTGGGGCGGAATTGGAAAGGATTACAACAAGAATTTGCCGATCCCTGCCCCTGGCCTGAGGGGCTGTGAGGGTGGGCAGATAGGGATAAGGAGGAGGAGTGTGGAGGGGACTGTTCTAAGGCATGACTGGTGCGTGATCGTGTAGCTAGATGCTGCCCCAACGGCGACTGCTTCTCCTAAATCCCCTCGGAGACTCTGATGGACCCCTCCCCGACGCTCCACGCGGCTGGTTCCAGAACAGCTGTTGCGCTGCCCTGGCCAACGTGTAAGGCATTTCCTCTTACCTGGGGCGGGCCATGCCCCACACCCCGTCCGCCCTCACCTGTCCTGCACGACACTTTAGCGCCTGCCAGGAGGCGGAGGATATCCACATTATCTTTCCCCCACAAAATGTGTCTCCTCGTATGTAAGTTCCTTTAATAAACTCTTGATGTGATTAATGCTGAGGTCCCGGATCCCGGGGAGGACCTTTCCTTGACCCTGGGGGCCTATCGTCCATGGTGAGAAGAAGGGAGACCACTGTGTGTTAGGCAGATGGTGTGCCCCATACTGTGCCAGGAACTGGCCATAAAGGTTCATTAGGACTTGGGTAACCACAGTGCCCTCCCTAGAGTCTGGTGGAGCCTGGGTCTCAGCCCAGCCTGCGTCCTTGCAGGATTCTCTAACATCCCCGCTCCTGGGTGACTACACAATCAGGGATCACTGAGCAACCCCGGGGCCACTTGACACTGGGGAGGGGAGACTCTCTCCATCTTTAGCTTGGGTCCCACTTTCATGCTTCTAAGTGGGAGTTGGGGCAGAGCCCACCATCGTTCATTCTGGCTTCACCCTGTTGATGGACATTCATGAGGGTCTACTGTGCTGCAAGCGTGGTCTCTGGCCACCAGCTCTCACTGGCTGGAGCAGGAGGTGGGAATGGAGCATATCAACCTTTGGGTAATAGTGAAATGGTGAATGTGGAACGTTCCCCTGAGAAGGACAGGGTGACTGACAGGGCACTTGGTTAAGAATGTTTCCTGGAGAAGATTGCGTTAGCCGAGCTGGAGGTGGGGGCGAGTGGGGGAAGAGCGCTCCAGGCAGAAGCAAAAGAAAGAGCAAAGGCCCAAGGACCCGGGGCTGCGCAGTCCTGAGACCTTGGACACCGCCTCCAGGGTGCCGAGCCTTCACTGCCTTGGTGGGTGGAAACAGTAGAGCTGAAGTTGAGACTTTGCGGTTGATCCCTGTGCCCTTGGGCAAGTTGCATAAACCCCTGTGCCTCAGTTTCTTCCTCTGCAGAATGGGGGTAAGCTATAACATTGCGTAGGGCTGATAGGAGATTGCACACAGAAAACTTTCAAATGAGTGGGAGCTAAAAACATGTGACAAAATGTCTGTGACAAAAAGGGATTGTGACTTGGTCTTGGTGGGAGCTGTGGAGAAAAAAAGGCGGGGGGGGAGTTCTGTGGAAAGTAACCTCACAGGGTGGTTTGATCATCAATTCCTAACTAGCTCGGACATGGTGAGTAGCCACATCCTTGGCCTGTGACTTCTTTAGTGAAAGGCTTATCTTTGCCTTCAGTAAGCCCTGTCCATTGTTTCTGTGAATCAGGATTGATGCCTCTTTTCAGACCCCTCCTTCCAAAGGGTGAGCACTCTGGAGAGAGCATGTATCTCGTTAACTATGCCGTAATCCCATATTTAACTTGCTTTGTTTTGTCCCACCTTTGAGTAGTCTTTCTTAGATTCCCTCCTTAATTCCAAATGCATTAAAAAAAAAAAAAAGCTGCAAACTGTCACTTCTTGGAAGTATTTATTTTATAGCCTGTTGAGATCTTGCTTCCAGGTGTATCCTTTGTTTGACTCAAACTCATAAAAATTCTTTACAGGCTTGGATCTTCTGTCAACAGAGCAGATAGGGGCAGGGTGGCTGGGTGGGGCAGTGGTGGTGGTGGGGTTGGCTCAGGTTGGGGACAAGGCCTGGGGCTGGTGGCAGAAAGGTCCTTATTGCTCCATGATAGGATTTAGTCATTGGACTCCTAGTGCCCCAGGGTTTTGGAGTGTCGCGCCTTTAGCCCCAGCAGGACTTTTGGGGCAGCAAGTGGGGTGAGCTCAGCTCAGACCTCAGAACTTCAGGATCAGTCTGAATTGAGTCTTCCGGTATTGCAAAGCTGACAACTGCACCCACTGGGCTCTGACCCCTGAGGTCATGAGAACTGAGGTCCCCTGTGGGTTCTTGTCACGCCCCACTGCAGCCTCTGCTCCCGGAACTCCTCTCTTGCGGCTGGGCCAATGCTCTTCCAAAGCCTTTTGGATCCACCTACTGGGAAGGAAGGAGGAGCAAGTAGGGGTGTCAAGGCTGCCCTCACCCTGCCCTTCTGCTTCTTCAGGTGCTCTGGAAGTCAGGGCTTGAATGATCCGGTCCCTTCCCAGGGAAAGGAGGATCAGCCAAGACAGCAATCCCCATAACCTGGCTGCTGCCCCTGGAAAATATCCCTGGGACCCCACTCTACCTGCGTTCCCACTGCCCTGACCCAGTTCAGGCCGCCATCTCAGTGGCCTCCCAAATGGCCTACCGTTCTCCAGCCCCGCCCCTCCCAACCCAACCTCCGCCCTTCCCAGACCAGAACACCGCCCTGCTCAAACCCTTCTGTGGCTCCCCATTGCCTCCTGGACTCGGCCGCTTCTCCAGCCTCATCCCTCTCTCCTCTCAACTGGTGGCCCAGCCAGGCTTTACCGGGGCTCTCCGTGCGCGCTTCTGTGCCCCTGCCGTTCCCTCTGCCTGGGGCACCCGCACGGGCAGAGCCTACAAGCTTTCAGGCCTTTGCTCCGCGCTGCCTTCTCTCAGAGGCCCCTGGCTGCACTGCACTGTGCTCTCAGGGGCTCAGGTACTGCCCCTGGATGCGTTTAAAAAGCTTTACATATGTTATAAAAACACAACATAATATTTACCATCTTAACCATTTTCAGACGTTCCATTCTAGTGTTAAGTACCTTCCCATTGTTATGCAACAGATCTCCACAACTTTTTCATCTGGCCACACTGAAACCCGGTACCCCACTGAACAACGCCCCGCTTCCCCTCCCCCAGCCTCGGTGCGTTGTTTACTTGTGTTTACCCCCTCCCCTATTGGACAGCGAGCCCCTTGAGGCCAGGCAGGGTCTTTTTTTTTTTTCTTTTTTAAGATTTTTTTATTTACTTTTAGAGAGAGGGGAAGGAAGAGAGAGAGGGAGAAAAACATACGAGAGATATATCGATAAGTTGCCTCTCACACCCCTGCAACTGGGGACCTGGCCCACAACCCAGGCATGTGCTCTGACTGGGAATTGAACCAATGACCTTTCGATTTGCAGGCTGGGGCTCAGTCTACTGAGCCACACCAGCCAGGGCAAGGCAGGGTCTTGTTTACATCTCCCGCGCCCATCAGGGCACCAGGCCTCTACATGAATTTATTAATTAAACAAATATTTATTGCCCCAGTGCTGCGGCACTGTCCTCGGCACTGAAGAGCAATCAGGGAACAAAAATCCCTGTCCTAGTGGATCTTAGATTCCAGCTGTGGGAGACATGAAATAAAATGTGGAAGCTGTCGGATGGTAATAAATGCTGTGTGGCAAGTACAGTAGGGAGAGAAGATTGAGGGTACAGGGGACACTTTCTGTTTTAAATAGAAAGGAGGAGACATTCCCACTAAGGGGCTAAGAGCTGACATCCCTTCATTGAAAGCCCTGAAGGCAGGGGAACCCTGTGGCCCTCGGGGGTAAAGAGCGTTTCAGGCAAAGGGTGCCCACAGAGCAAAGTCCCCGAGGCAGGAACGTGCCTGGTGTTTCCTACTTGGGGGCCTGCAAGGGGGTCAGTGTGGCTGGAGTGAGGTGATTGAAGAGAAAGAATGGGTTCCGAGGGGGAACAGCTGGGGTGTGGGCTGGTGCAGAGCTTGCTTGCGCCTGAAGCCCCGTGTGAGAGGCTTTGGAGGTTTTGGGCAGAGGCGTGACACAGCCTGACTTCAGTTTTGACAGGATCACCCTGGCTGCTGTGCTGGGAATAGACTCTGGGGTGGGTGGTGAACACCCAGTGGGTGTCCCCCTTTAATATAGGCCTTGCTGCCCAGCTGTGTGGAGTCTGGTCAGCTGACAGCCTCCAGCTATTAATGATAGGGGAACTCAAAAGTTAAAGATTTTAGCCTCAGTTGATAGGCTTAAGTGATTAATGCATGTGGAAGGCTGTTATTCCAGGAACTGGAAAGCATGAATCCCCTCCGGAAGGTGACAGGCAATTCAGCCATCGTGCCCCAGGGGGCCTGCAAGCCATGGAGATGGCATCTGAGCCACTGTGTTCCAGGGAGGGAACGCCAGTGATGCAGATAAAGAATTGTTGATCAACTAGTAAAGGAGTACTAGGAAAATCACCTCCAGGCTGCAACTCTAATCCAATTAACCCAAGCTCCTTACCTACCCTTTCTTCTCCTTATAAAATGTTAACTTGAAATGAGATATTAAGGTTTTTGAAGGTACATAACCTGCTGTCTTCTCCGATCACCAGCCATCTGAACGAAGTGCCCATCAAGATTCAATCCTTGTTTCTATGTACCGGTTCTGGTAGTGACAGGCAGCCTGAACACCGATTTTTCCTGTTTCATTAACATGTTCAGATCTGCTTCAGCTGTCCAGGCAACCAAGCTTTGCTCGGCGGCGGGGTGGGTGTGGTGGTGGTGGTGGCCCCAGGCACTGAGTGAACCTAACCATTTCTACTCAACGCAGGCTTCTCTAAGAGACAATCTTTGTCCAGACCCAGAGCTCCCTGCCACAGGTCTTGTTCAGTCTACTTTGTCCCCTTTCCATTCACGGGTCTTACTCCCTAGAACATCCTTTGTACTCTTCACTCTTCCGCAGAGTCTGCTTCCCAGGGAGGCAGGAGGGAGGTTGTTGCAATAATCCAGGTGAGAGGTGATGGGGATGTCTTAGCTCAGGCTGCTGTAACAAGCACTACAGACTGGGGAGCTTAAGCAGCAGAAACAGATTTCTCACCGTTCTGGAGGCTGGAAGTCTGAGATCAGGGTGCTTGTGTGGTTGGGCTCTTGGTGACTGGCCTCTTCCTGGTTTACACAGGGCTGTCTTCTTAACCTGTCCTCACATGGTGGAGAGAAAGATCACCCTTCTCATGGATCTTTTTAAAAAAATATTTATTTATTTTCAAAGAGAGGGGAAGGGAGGGAGACAGAGAGAGAGAGAGAAACATCAATGTGTGCGAGAAACATCAGTTGGTCGCCTCTTGCCTGGCCCCAACCAGGGACCCGGCCTGCAACCCAGGCATGTGCCCCGACTGAGAACTGAACTGGCGACCTGGTCTTTCAGTTCATAGGCAGGAAGGAGCTCGGTCCACTGATCCACACCTGCCAGGGCTCATGTCTGTTCTTATAAGGGCACTAATCCCGTTCATTAGAGCTCCATGCTCACGACCTAATCACCTCCCAATGGCACTACCTCCCAATACCAACACATTGAGGGTTAGGATTTCAACATACAAATTTTGGGGGAACACAAACATTTAGTCCATAATGAGTCTTGGACCACAGCGATAAATACAAAGCAATCTCCTGTTTACCTAGGGCTGCACAGTGGCTGTTACATCATGTGGTAGATGTAGATTTGAAGGATGTGTGTATGAAATTGAAATCTATCATATGCATGATTGAAGGAAGCTTGCAAGTGAATTCTCCTGCAACAGGGGAGGGAGAAATAGACATGCATACACTGAGCAGAGAAGGCCAAGAGGACATGAGTGCTATCTTGTGGTGACAGTGATGTGTGCTGGGGACTCTGGGTGATGAACATTAGCCCAACACATACTGGATGAGAATAGTAAACTCTGATGCTCAAAATAGCTCTCAGGCCAAAGGCGGGATGTCCAGGGCTGGGTATCCTCATCCATGGCCCTGGCCTGCGGCCTGGAGAAGCAGGGTCAGGCTGGAAGCGCAACCCATGCTGGGATAGCCAGTGATGCTCTCTGATTGCTCTGATCGCTAAGCCATCCTTGACGAGGCAGCTGTAATGTCGTGGAAGATGCTGGAATGCATGGTGGTAAGCAGATAGAGATCACCTGTCCCTGAGACCTTTGCAACCATCAGTTCAGTCTGGGCCTGAGGTGCTATAGGGCCTTGGCGGCAGGCAGAGACTTTCCTAAGCACGGCTGTACCTGGGTATTTACTGGATTTGTTAGCTCTGTACTAATGTTTTACCAACAGTGTCTCTCTCCTCTTCTTGCTACAACAGTCCCAGGTACTGTCCTGACTGCTGGCATAGATATGCTCCCTTTGCCCCTCTGCTCTTCTCTTCCCCCTCTCCACCCTTCTCTGTGCCCTGGGAGGCTGACTGCCTCCATAGGTACCTTTACCCTCTGGCTTCTGGTTGGGTCGGGTCCGTGGGAGCCACCGGCATGTGATCAGGAAATGGGAGAGTGAAATTGGGGCATTTGGTAGCTCCTGTGTGGCCGTCCTGTCCATGGCTACCCTGGTACCAGACCCAGGATGCTGCGATTACCCTTGGTACATTTCCTTAACCATGCCTATGCCTTCTAAAACAGCCCCACCCCAGAAACTTTTTAAAGGTATTTGGTTTGAATGTACCACCTGTTTCCTGCTAGGACCTTGATCGATACAGTTCCCATTGCACTGGGTTCTGAAAGCTTGCTGAGGTGTAGCCCGGTGAAGCTGTGATCGTGAAGTGGCTGAACTACAATTCAGACCTGGGGGGTGGGTGTCGGCCCAACCCTGGGCCCTTAAACTTGGCTGGCTTATTCCTTTCACTAGTGGCCACAGCTGAGAGCAAAGGTGAGCCACAGCCCGTTCTCTCTGCACAATGACCCGACCGCTCCCTGCCCGCACTGGCTCTTGGCTGACTGCCTCCTGGGTTTCTGGCTCCGGGCCTTGGCTTTGATAGTCACTGAACGTTCCTCTAGGTCAGTACAGCCTTTGCACCTCTTTTTCTTTGTATTCTGGTCTGGACTTGGATGTCGGTGTCCCCTAAATTTCAGGCCGTCACACAATGCTGGGGGTGGGGCTGTGAGCCACCCCAGGGGGTTGTTAAGGCAGATGAGTATGTTTCTGTCTCCCCCAGGCTCTCAGGGCTCTGCTCCTACTCCCAATGCAGTCCCAGCATCCTGCCAGAGGCCCGGCATGGGAAAAATACTCGGGAAAATGAAAAGAGCTGAATAATGCTTGGGTGAGGCCGCGACTACCTGCCTTCAGAGGAGACAGCTGGCCTGTCGGGAATACAGCTAAGTGAGTATGTGAGAGTATGACTAACAGAGATTTTGTGTACACAGGGTGGGAATGAGGTTGTGATGACAATGACTGGATTACAAAGGAGCAGGGACTGTGATTTATCTATAAAGAGAAGGCAGTGATTGTGTGTGTGCGCTAGCACAGGGTCTCCCTACAAAAGGCTAGAAGCCTGGTTGCAGTGGGAGCATAGCGCCCTCTTGTGACCACAGCTCCAATCACTGTAGGTTCCACTCCAGCTCCCGCCTGTCAACCCCAGCCCCAGCCTAACTTCAGCCTATGCCCTGGCTTCCCCCCACCTCGGAGGGCTTCCTTTCCTGCCCTCAAGGTCTTTTGGGTGGGAGTGTGGGAGAACAGAGGATGGAGCCAATCTGTATAAAATACAGTCTTTATTGATTTCAAGGAAACTGCCGTGGGGTTGTTCCTATCAGGACATCAACCCATCAACGTGGGACCCTGAGTCCCACGGATCAGGGTTGGAAAGGCTGGCACCAGATTGAGCACATTTGTGGAGAAAGATGAGAGCAAAGCTTCCTGAGGCTGGGAGAGTGGATGGGGGACTTTCCTGAAGAGCGGTGGTGACTCAGAGGACCCCTGGGTGCCTCTAGGAAGGGGGTTGGTGTCACCAGAGGCTCCTCCTCCTCTTCCCGAGTCCATTCTCAGGACTCCAGACCTACCACGGCTCGGAGAATTCTTCCTCTGCACCGCAGGGATCTGGGTGCTTCTTCTAAGGGAAGGAAAATTCTTTTTGGTCCGGTGCATCCAACCCAGGGCAAGCATCTCTCTTCTGGTGGCCTCCAGGCCTCTGCGCCTGTCATTCTCTCTGCTGGGAAGCACTACTCACCTCTCTTAAACATTATTTCCTCAGGGAAGCCGGGCCTGATCATCTCCTCCTGGGTTAGGTAGAAGCCCTGCTCTGAGTGCCCTAAGTGTCCCCTTGCGCAGTAGTTCATGTGCTTGTTTCAATGTCTGTCTCCCCTGAGGGCTGGCAGCGGGCCTGTGGTGTGCCTATCCCCAAGTGTTCAGCACAGTGCCCAGCGCTCAAAAACTATCTGCCAAAAACAAGATTGGATAGCTTGGTAAATTCAGGGCGGAGGCACCCGGCACCTGCTGGACTCCTCCCCAGGTGCGATACCTCCTGACCTGTCCCCAGTGGCAGACCCGGTATTGCTTCCCAGGCTGCGGTCAGATGGGGGTCAGGGTGGGTGCGGAAGCATGCAGCTTGTCACTGTTGGAGTCCGGAACCAACTTCCCAGTCTCCACCAGCTTCCCGTGGCAGCGGCAGGTGGAGGCCCGGCTGGCGGAGGATCTGGGGTTGCGGCGGTCCGAGGACCTGCTCTTGCGCATGCCTCGGAGGATCCTGTGGAAGATAAGGTAGCAGATCTCGCTGATGGTGAGCACGATGCAGATGGCGGAGGCGCTCACCATGAAGTAGGTAAAGACCTTCTTCTCCGTGGGCCGGGCGATGTAGCAGTCCACGATATTGGGGCAGGGTACCACGGAGCACTGCACCAGGCGTGGTATGCTGAAGCCATACCAGAGAGTGTGCAGCACGTAGAGGAAGAGGAATTCGATGGTGAGCTTGAAGATGAGGCTGAGTAGGTAGGTCCACCACAGGCCGCCGTGCTTCTTGCCTGCATTGTCATACAGCTTGGTGCACTGGTCCCCGTGCTTCTGGCGGTGCTTCCGCTCCCGCTCCTCACGATAGGCCACATGCAGGATGACCAGCAGCGAGGGGCACGTGACGAAGATGAGCTGCAGGGCCCAGAGGCGGATGTTGGAGATGGGGAAGAAGTGGTCATAGCAGACGTTGGCGCAGCCTGGCTGCTTGGTGTTGCAGTCGAAGTCCTTCTGTTCATCCCCCCACACGCGCTCTGCGGCCACCACATACACCAGCACACGGAAGACAAACACCACGGACAGCCAGATGCGCCCAAATGCTGTGGAGTACTTGTTCACGCCACTCAGCAAGGCCTGGAGTGTCTTCCAGTCCATGGTGCCTGGTAGGGGTGCCGGGGGCCTGGTGCCTTGTTGGGGCGCCGGGAGCTGTGCACAGCTGACGGAATAATAGGACAAACCATGTTAATGGGTAGGTGACATGTATCAAGCTTTTACTACATACGAGGCACTGTTCAAAGCTTTTTATGTGGATGGACTCATTTGATCATTGCCAAGTCCCTATGAGATCAGAAATATTATGCTTCCTAAAGTACAGGTAAGAAATAGACAGGGAGGGTAAGTAACCTACCTGAAGTCACAGAGCTAGTATACCAGAAGGAAGGGAATGTGCACTTGCTGATAATAACAATTACCACTTATTATTTACTATGAGCCAAGCACGGAGCTAAAGACTATGTGTAGGATTTCATTTAACCTTTATAATGACTCCATGAGGTAGACACTATTACGCTCCTCATTCACAGATGAAGATAAGGGTTGCAAAGCACTTAGTACATAGCGAGTGCTCAATAAATGCTGGCCACTTGTGAAATGTAGAGAGGTCAAGTCACTCATTTAAAACTAGAGTTGGACGTCCTGGCCAAGTAGCTCAGTTGGTTAAAGCATTGTCCCGATACACCAAGGCTGCGGGTTTGATCCCTGGTCAGGGTGCACGCAAGAATCAACCAATGAATTAATAAATAAGTGGAACAACAAATCAATATTTCTCTCTCTCTCTTTCAAATCATCAAATTATTAAATTAAAAAAACCAAAACAACCACCTAGAGTTGGATTCAAGGCTGGGCTGTGGATGCCGGGGCTGTGCTGTCCATCACCTTCTCTCCCCTTCTTCACCTTCTCTCCCCTTCTCTGCTGGATGCCTGCCTCAGCCCTGCTTCTTATAGCTTACCTCGCTGTTGCCTCATACCGGTGAGGCTGGGGTTGGATCTTATTTAACAGAGAGGACACAGAGGCTTGGAGAGGGGAAATAACCTCCCCAAGGTCTCGCAGCCAGTAGGTGATGAAGTTGGGAGCCCATTTCATGTTGTGGGGTGCATGATGGGAGGTAATGGTCTGGCTCTGGGGGAATATACCAGATCCAGAGAAATATCTAGATAGAACCCCCTGCTCCCTGTGCCAGGCCCCGGGGGAGCCCTGGCCACCCCAGTCATGCTGGCTGCCAAGGCTTTGTGGTGGGGAAATATTCTTTATTCACACCTCCAGATCACGCACCGTCCTCAGTTCCGGAGTGACTCAGAGGGTGTGGATGGGTGGGTCTGTCTGAAAGCACCTAGTGTCTGCGTGCTGCAGTGGGTGTGACATGTGGCTCTGCATGTGTGTCTGTGGGTCTGCATGGGGCACATGTAAGTGCTCCTGGAGCTGTGTTTGTGACACTGAACATGCGTGATGTCTGTCAGCCCGCCCCCCTGCACAGCCACTTCTCGCCCCTCTGTTGCCACCACCCTAGTCCAAGCCACCATCAACTCTTGCTGGTATAATTGCCAGGGATTCCTCACTGGCCTTCCAAGGCCTGCTCCTGCACCCTGAGAGCCCCTGAAATTGGATCATGTCACTCCCTTGTTTAACACTCTCAACCAGCTTCTTATTACACTTAGAATTGCCCCCAGTCTACAGCCTCACCCTTCTCTCCTACATTGTCACCCTGCCTCTCTCTGCTCTAGCCACCCTGGGGAGCTCGAGAGCTTTGTACTTTTTCCCACTGCCTGGGATGCTCTTCCTCTAGAACCTCACGTGGCTGGGTCCTTCTCATCACTGAGACCTCTGCTCAAGCATCTCCTTAGGGCAGTGATTTTCAATCTTTCCATCTCATGGTACACATAAACGAATTAGTAGAATTCTGTAGCTCACCAATATATATATTTTTTGCCAGTCTGACAAAAAAGTAGGTATAATTTTGATACATTCGCACCAGGCAGCTAGTGTTATGTTGGCTGTTGTTTTTTTAAATTTGACAATCTAAGGGAAAAGAGGCGGGTGCCCCTGACTCATTAGGCAGGTACTGCGTGTTTTGAAAATTCTTGAGGTGCACCTGTCGGACATCGCTGCCTTCGAGGCCTCCCCAGGTAACCCTGAATCTGGGAGCCCCTTCCCTTCCAGTCACTCTGCTCCTGCCTGCTTTATTTCCTTTATAGCATTTAATCACCACTTGAAGGGAAAATATTTACATTAAAAAAATTATTTATTGCCTTGTCTCCCCCACTAGAACGTCAGCTCTGTCTTGCTTACTCCTTTACTAGCGCCAGTGCTTGGCACGTGGTAGACACTCAATACACGTCGAATGAACAAACAAATGACTGCTGGGTTGTTAGAGAGGCAGCTTGGAGGGAGGGGCTGGCACTCACAGGCAGGAGCCCTGAGGGGTAGCCCAGACCAGGTGGTTTGGGGGAAAGACTTCTCTTCACTGGAGAAAAAGCGCAGTTCCCTTTTGGCACTTCAGCCCTCCTGACGCCTCTTCTCTGGGAATCTCGGGCAGGATGGGGTGGCTGCGGAAGACCCCATCCCTGGACACACTCCTGGTCTCCCCTTCTCTGCTCCTTCGAAGACCTGGCCTTCAGGGAGGGGCAGTGGGATGTGCACGGAGTCACATCTGGATTCAAGCCTCAACTCTGCCACTAACTAGGGGGCTGACTTCCAAGAATTCCCAAAGCTCCTTGACTCCTTGTCTTTATCTTTGAAGGGAAACAAGTCCTGCTTTTTGGGCCACTGTCAGGATTATGAGACCGATTCCTCCCTAGCCTGCCACTTCACCTGGCGGAAGTTCAAGAAAACTGAGGCGGAGGTTGGAGCCCTGTCTGCCAGCCCTGAGAGGAGAGGGATCCTGATACGTGCTTCCACTTGGCCCCCTTCCCAAGGCAGCCCACCCAGGGCAGCCCACTCAGTGCGGCCTCCACCTTCCACCTTCCCATCCTGCCTGCCCAGTCCTGCCCGACACACCCCAGAAACGAGACTCACCCGCAAGGAATTTCCCTCCATGCCCAGACCCGGGACTGGTGGAGCGGGTTCTGGCTGCCCACCGCCCGCAGTCCCCCAGCATCAGCTCCCAGACACCCGCTCTGCCCCAGCTCCCGGACCCAGCGGCGCCCAGCTTTTGTACCCACTCTGTCGCGACCGCTCCCCACCCCTCGCTTACTACCCCCAGGAGACAACTACAGATGACCACAGTGTGCAGCGCGGCGGGTAGGGGCGCCAACCCCGCGCAGTCGAAAATCCGCGTATACCTGAGGGTGGCCCTTCGCTTTCGCGGATTTCCAACAAAGTCTAAAATACTACACTTCCTCCCGCCCCACCCCCGGCGACCCGCCTCCCACATTTTTTTTCCATTTCAGACCGCTTGGGAGCTTGCAGGCATAAGAGGGGTGTCTGGGAAACTCCCAGCAGTTGGAGCCCCCACTCCCGCCCAGAATCGAGGGGCGCGAAGGCAGTGGAGAGGATGGCGTGGGGGAGGTCCTTCTATCACCCCACTTCCCCGCGCCCCCATCCTCAGCCAGACGGGGGGGGGCAGGATCAGGCCGCCGCCGGTCGCTCAGGGCGCTCAGCGTCCCGCGGGGCCGCTCACTCCCGGCACTTACCCACAGCGAGAGGCGCGGCCAGCGCGGGGCCGGGACCCCACGTCCTCGAGGCCCGCAAGCAGAGGCTCTGCTGTGGAGACAAGGCGCTAGCAGCAGCAGGCACGCCCTACGGACGGTGGAGGAGGGAGGGTCGGGGGAGGAGCCCGGCGGCCTGCCGGGTGGAGAGGGTCAGGTTCTAGCCCCCACGCTGCCGCCGGCTCCCGGGGCAACCTTGGCAGCAGGGAGCGTCGGCTTTTTCTTGCGAACAGGGGCATCGGTGGCCATGGGCAGGGCTGTTGCAAAGTCTCCAATGAGATTAGGGGCGTGAAGCACTATAAACCGTCAAGTGCTGGATGGACTGCAATCACGACTCAACCACGCGCGTTACCACTGACACTGGGCCCGCGCCCTGCAGGTCACCGTCCCCGCCTGGCCTCGACCCTGCGTGGGGGCAGCCTTGGGGACCTGCCTTGCCAGCAGGACAGGTCCTTCACGGCCTGCTGCCTCAGGCTGTGTCCTCCCCGAAGGAAGCACGTGCACTTCGGAGAACCCGGGTGGGAAGGGGCGACGCGAATCCTGCCGTTGCCTTGGAGTTTACGACAAAGGGCAGATCCTGTGGGAGGAGGGTGGGGTGGGTGAATACCCCCTGCCGAGGGAGGCAGGCCTGCAGCTGGCTGGGCTCTGCAGACTAGGACGCTTTGTCTCATTTACTAGCGTGCCCTAATTAGGAAACTGAGAGTCCCTGGGGCCCTAGCCTTGTCAGAGGAAACCTCAGTGTTCTTGGTCTCCCCGAGGAGTTGGGGGGACCTTAGTCACGTAGGGCTTCAGCCCTCGCAGGCTCGGAGGTGATGGTGTGGCTGGCACAAGGGTGACTCATTTTCCCCAGGACTGCTCCCATATGCTGGTGGCTCTGGTGGAACTAACGGCACGCCCCTTTACTCTCAAAAGTGCCCCCAAACTGGGGAAGATTAATGACATCATCACCCTCCTCACTGTGATAGAGCAGCGATTTTCAACTGGTGTGCAGCAAGAATTTTTAAAACATGCAACGCCTAAATAGTGAGTCTCTGGCACTGATCTCTTTCCCATCAGATTGTCAAAAAAAAAAAAAAAAAAAAAGACGATAGCCAACACAATAGCCACCCAGAGCGAGTGAATCAAAATTATACCTATTTTTTTTTAGTCAGCCTGGCAAAAAATATATATATTTTGGTGTGCTGCAGCGTTCTAGCAATTAGTTCATGTGCGCTGCGAGATGAAAAAGGCTGGAAGTCACTGTGATAGAGAACTAACACTGGGGGCTCTGAGATACCTTCGTGCCAGGCACTGCCCTGCAGGCTTTATTCCATCTCCACAGTGTTAGATGACGAAGATATGACCCTTCCCACTTTTATAAATGAGAAAACTGAGGCACAGAGAGGTCAGGTGACTTGCCGAGGGTCACCCAGATGATCAGAGCAGAGGCAGCTCCGGAGGCTTCCCCACTCACTAGTCATGGCCTTGAAAATCACTGCTGAGACTCAGCAGTGCCGGGTGGTCCGGGTGGTGCCGTGCACATGCCGGTGTGGGGAGGTGCGTGTGATGGAGTCTGTGGCTCTGCCACCTGCTCCTGACCACCTGCTGCTCTGCTGCATTTCAGAGCAAAACCACGTCCCCACTTCCTTACCTCCTGGCCACTCTTCTACCCATTTGAACAACGTTTCTGTCCCTATCACGTCACTAAAGACAACCCTATTAAGGTCACCATGCATCTCCATGATGATAAATCTAATAGCTGTCTCTCTGTTCCCAACCTGCTGGACCTTTAGAAGCACCTACACAGCTGACCAACCCTTGCTTCTCACGACACTTTTTTTCCGTTGGCTTTCTTGATACCATATTTTCTGTTTCCTTGTACCTTGGAGGCCTGCCATCCTTGTCTCTAGTGTGGGCACGTCCCAGGGCTCAGCCTTCTGTCTCCTGGGTCTGCTCACCCAATCCTGGGGCTTCCAAAACCATCCATTCGCTGATGCATCCTACATTTCTAGCACGACTACTGACTTCTCCCCAAACACCAGACTATGAGGTCAGGGCGCCTCCCAACCACCAGGTTTCTAGTTACTTCTTTTTCCTTCCTGAGATCAACTGTGCATCTTTGACTACACAGATATTCTTCATAGTTTTACCCAATGGAGGTATGCTAGGTACACATGCTGTACTTTACTGCTTTTATGTAACAAAATATAACACATTGTTCTCTCTCAGTAGCTAGTGAACTAGCTCATTCTTTTTTAAAAAATAGATGAATAGTATCCCATTTTCCCTTCTCAGTAGAGGTAGAGCTGCCTAAAAACAAAAGAAAACAGAAACCTCCCGAAACCCAAAACAACCACCACCACCAAAACACCAGCTGGACAGTATAGGTGCCACAACATATGCGAGCAGTTGTATAGTAATGAAAATTAAGGCGGTTTGCAATCTTGTATTTACTTCTATTATAAACACCTTTTCAATAAATATCCTTGGACAAAGCATCATTAACACATTTTTTATTATGTCCATTAGATATATTACTAGAAGTGGAATTTTTTACTTAAACTTGTAGACTCATTTAAAATTTTGCTACATCTTGCTAAATCCCCTCCATAGATGTATCAGTTTATGCTGCCAGTAGACACAAGAACACTCGTTTTCTCATATTCTTGCCAATATAGGACGTTATAAAACTGAATGAACTTTTCCAGTGGTATCTCATTATATTTTTCATTTGCATTTCTCTTCTTCTGAGTGAGAATGAACATCTTTTCATTTACTTAAAAGCCACCTGTGTTTCTTTTTCTGTGAGTTATCCTTTGCCCATTTTTCAATGGGATGATTGACTTTTATTATTTATTTCTTAGGAGCTCTTTACATATTAAAGAAAGCAGCCCTCTGTCAATGGTGCAAATAGAAAGGGTTCCTCTCTCCCAGTTTGACATTTGCATTTTGACTTTGTATAGAATTAAACTTTTTATTAGTCAAATGTATCAATCTTATCTTTTATGGTCTCTGGGTTTGCTCATAACTAGAAATACCTTCCCCACTCTGAGAACTGAAAAAAATTTTTTTCTCCCACGGTTTCTTCCAGCTAAAGTAGTGCTTCAGTAATAAAAGTCGTATCATGTTATTCTCCTATTAAAGCCTTGTGGTAACTTACCATTACCTTTTTACTAACACCCACTCTCCTGATACTGCCCCGCAAAGCCCCAAATAATCTAATCCTGTCTCACCTCCTACCACATATCCCCTTGATTGTGCCTCTCCGGTCACACTAGCCTTGTTCAGTCCAGCCTCTGGCCTTTGCACTTGCGGTTCCCTTCGCCTGACCTGCTCTTCACCTGGCAGACTCCTCCTCCTCCTCGAGGTCTCGGCTTCCTGTAGACGTACTGGCTGGTCATCCCACCTGAAGTTATCTCACCCCACTTCCTCCGCAGTCACCCTTCCGAACCTCCCCTAAAATTACTTCCAGGAGAGCAGGGAGCTTGCTGGTTATGATCCCGCTCCACCTCGAGAGCCTGGATGTGGCTGGCACCCGGTGACATATTGATAAACCTAAAGTAAATGTTGGCTGCACATAAGGTCATGTGTCAGGGCTGTTTGTACTTGAGATTGGGTAGCTGTATGTTAAAGGGGAAGCATGGGGAGTGCATGTGTATGTTTGGCGTGTATGACTGAGAATGTGTATGGTTGCAGGGGTGGCTGGCAAGGTTACATGAGATGGTGGCTGTGTGTGAGCTTGTGGCGGGCGGTGGTGTTTCTGTGTGCAGCTGGGTTATTCTGCTCTGGTGACCAGGTGATTTTATTGCCTAGGTCCGAGCATTAGGACCCTTCCAGATGCTGCCCGCTCACTCCTGACATCAGACAGTGACCCCAACAGCCAGCCTCTGTCTGTTCTGGAGGGGGAGGGAAGAGCCTCTCTTCCAGGAAGAGGCTCGGAGGCCCTACATCAAAGCCCTGCTCCCTGAGCAGGGTGATGGATGTGTGGGAAGGCATCTAGGCCATCCCCCAGCCTCAGGGCAAGGCAGTGCTGTGCCTGGGCCTTGGTGGCTGTCCCAGCCACCCCCACTTCCCTCAGGGCTGACACACACCTGCTCTCTGGGGGTGGCAGGTCCTCAGCCTGTCACCCAGGCCTTGGCCCAGGCTGGCCTTGCTCTCAGGCTGTCTCCTGTGTCTGCAGCTCTGCCCAGGCCTCAGGCAGGGGCTTCCTGGGAAGGGGCAGGGCCTCCTCTCTCAGGCTGGGATTGTCCCTCTGTTTGTGCGTGTGCAGCAGGGGCCTGGGCCCTGTCTTCCACTAAGCAGAGAGGTGGGGCAGGTAGAACCCATTGGAAAACAGGTCAGGCGGAGGGATGGGACTTCCAGCCCTGCTCCAGCATGTCTGGGGCTGCGACTAGGGAGAAAGAGGTGTTCCAAGCCCAGGTTATAATGTTGCTTTCCTTCCAAGACACCCTGAGTCGCTTGTAGCTTCTGCCTGCACACTTTTATCCTCAAGTAAAGGAGGTGATACCCGACTTTTCTGGGCTGCTGTCAGAATTCAACCATTTTGCGTGTATACCGGGTGCCACCCCCTCTCACCCGCCCAGGACCTCGCTCCATCGCCCCTCTTTCTCCTCCGTCACCACTTTTTTGCTCTTCATTGACTCTTCCCATTAAAACAAATATGCTGACATTTCTCCATCTTAACAACAAACAAACCAAACAACAAACTTCCCTTAACCCCACTTCTTCAAGCATTTGCCTCATTTTCTTTCCCCATTCCTTTATAGCAAAACTCCTCAAAAGAGTTGTTTTGATTCATTATCTCCCTTTTTTTGTCTTTCTCTGCTCTCTTGAAATCACTCTTCCCAGGCTTTTGCTTCTCATGAGCCACCCAAGCTGCTCTCGCAAGGTTCCCTTAGCTAAAGCCCGTGGTCGAGTTCCAGCCCCCACCTTTCCCTGCACTCCTAGCGGATTTGGCCGCCAGAGCATCAAGCTCCCCTGGCTTTTCTTCTTCCCCTCTGGCCTTTCTTTCTCAGTCTCCTTCGCTGGTTCCTTCAGATCTCCCTGACTTCTAAATATGTCTGGGGTGCCCTGGGACAAAGGCCTAGGACTCCCTTCTCTGCCTTCTTTCAGTCTCTTGGTAATGTCATCAAGTCTCAGGCTTGAAATATCGACATGAGGCTGACAGCTCCTACTTACTTATCTTCAGCCCGGACATTGGCTCCAACTCTGGGCCACTGTATGCATCTGTTTCCCGACCTCTCCTGTGGGTATCTAGCAGACATCACAAACTTACCCCGTCCCAAATTAAGCTCCTTCCTTATTAGGGTTGCTAGACTTAGGAAGGGCAAAGAAAAACAGACCCCCAAACCAGATGCTAAGTTAAATTTGAATTTCAGATAGTGCGTGGGGCCTACTTACACTAAAAAAGTGATTATTTGTTCTTAATCTGGAATTCACATTTAATTGGGCATCCTGTGTTTTATCTGGCACCCTACTCCTTACTTTCCTCTCCAGCTTTCTCTTCTCCCTTATGCTCTGAGTAAATGGCAGTTTTACTCATCTACTGGCTCAGGCCGCAAACCTCAGAGTCATTGTTGACTGTCTTTTCTCATATCTTGCATTCAGGGTCAGTGAACCAGTTCAGTGGTACTTTCAAAATATTTTCAGAGTCTGGCCGCTTGTCACAGGTTCCATTCATGTTATACTGGTAACAGTAAAGCCATGAATCATTTTTTCCCCTGCATTATTGCATAGCCTGTAACTGACCCCCCTGTTTCATCCCCTGCCCCCATTCGTCTGTTACTAACACAGCCACCCAGGAGACTACACCCGTTTTTGTTCCAAATGCACCGCTGGCTTCCTGCTTACTCAGAGTGACAGCCAAAGGTATCCGGATGGCTTGGAGGAACCTATGTGAGCTTGTCCTTCTCAGGCCTCAAACGAAAGTCCTGGCCTCATTTTCCGCGCCTTTTGGCTCTCCTGCGGCCCCACCTCATGGCTTCCTTGCTCCCCTGGGTGCACAGGGTTCTCCCCAGCCTCAGCGCCTGCGGACCTGCCCTGCCTTCTGTCTGGTGCACTTTCCCCCAGATCTCTGCCTGGCTTGCTCCTGGCCATCCCCGGCCTCCCCATCTCGAAGCGCAGTTCTCCTCCTGACACTCCTTACCCACTTCCTGCTCTATTTTTCCCCGCAGCATTATGATCATGTAACATATTTTATATTTTGCTTGTTCTTCTTGTTAATTGTCTTTCCCACTGCAAGAATCTATGAGGACAGTGATTTTTGTCTGTTGTGCCCATGGGTATCCTCCCAGGGCCTAAAGCAGTGCCTGGCACCTCGTAGACAAAAGTGCTTGCAGGACGAGTGGCTGAAACCCACCAAGCACACTAAGCTCCCGTCCCAGGCCAGCACACAGCACCTATCGCATCAGTTCCCTTCTAGCTCAGCCCGCCATCCTCATATCCTCCAGAAGCTCCTCCCTGACCACCTTCCCTCCCCTGGGAAGCCTTTACTGACTGAGCCTCAACTGTTCCCCTTCCTTGCCACCAGGCCCAAACCCTGGGTACCGAAGAATTGTCTGTCTGGCCTCACCCAGCCTTTGCTCTGTCCTGGATGGGAGGGGGCTATTTTCTTGGGCTGTCCTCGAGTGGCAAGGGTGTGGGGTATTGGGGCGGTTGGGGAAGCCAGCTGGGGGTGAGACGTGTGTAATATGCCTGAAATCAGCCTGCCATCTGCAGTGTAGGAGCTCCTGGAGCCTTGACTCTGGGCTGAGGAGGTGACAGCCACTGGGTATTGGGGAGTAGAGCCTAGACTGGGTCTGGGCTGTGGGGCTGTGGTTCCTGAAGTCTCCATTCTTGTAAATTGGAGAGGTCTTGACATGGGCACCTGAGTAGGTGGTTTGCCACTAGCTAAGCCAGGGAGCGTAAGAACAGGAGCAGGTTGGAGCCGCAGAAGAAAATGATGGGGCCATTGTGCCTGGACTTTGCTAGAAGGTATGTGTGTTTATAAATGATAGTCCAATCCAGCCGTTGGGACAAGGCCATCCAGACTTTCTGACATGACCTATAAAAACCCTTTCTGATGACACAAGTTCACAATAGACCGTTTCGCCCCATCTCATACTCCATCCCTGAGCCTCACCTAACGCTGCCCGACACCTAGCCTCCCGGAGCCTTGAGTGGTGGGTGTGGCTCAGGACTGGTTGTTTTCACAAGCCAAATTGTCTCTGTGTCCAAATGCCCAGCTGGGGTGGTCTGAGGATGTCCAGGGCCAACTGGACGCAGGGGACTGTGCCTCAGGAAAGAGAACAATGGACACCCTTGTGCATTGTGGGTGCAAATGCAAAAGGGTGCAGTGCTGAATAAACAGTTTGGTGGTTCCGCAGAAAGTTAAATGTGGAATTACCATATGACCCTGCCGATCCATGTCTAGGTATACAGCTGAAGGACCTAAAAACAGGGATTCAAGCCACCACTTGCACATGAATGTTCACAATAGCACCGTTCACAGTAGCCAAGACCAATGTCCACCAAAGGAAGGATGGGTAAAGAAAATGTGGTGAATCCATACAGTAGAATACCCTTCAGTCAGAAAAGAAGATCGAGCCCTGATACACACTACAATTTGGATAAATCTTGAAAACATTACGCTAAGTGAATAAGTCAGACACATAAGTACAGACAGTGTATGACTTCACTTATATGAATTACCTACACTAGGTAAATGTGTAGAGACGGTGAGTCATTAGAGGTTACCAGGGGCTAGGTGGAAGGGTGAGTGGGGATTATTGTATAAAGGGTACAGAGTTTTTGTTAGGGGTGAGGAAAAGGTTCTGGACAGCGTGGTGATGGCTGTGCAACGTCGTCAATGTCAGTACCGCTACTGAATTGCACATGTAAAAATGGCGAAAATGGTAACTTCATGTTATGTATAGTTTATCACAATACAAATTTCCTAAAAAGACAGAAGATTTGGGCACCAGCAGTATCCAGATGGTAATGAAGACCACAGGAGAGGACAGGCTCACCCAGGGAGGGCATGGAGACAGAGGAGAGCAGACAGCCTGGGACAGAGCCCTGAGGACCTCCCCAGGGAAGGGTGGGCGTGGGGGCATTGAAGGTGATTGAGGGGGGATTCGACATGGTACAAACCTAGGAGGGCGGTGTTCGTGAAGCTTGGGTGTGTGAACCAGTGCTCTTGAATGCAAAAGACAGAAATCCAGCTTGGTTAGTTTGGGCACAAAGGAGAACTGATTGGTTTGTAGAAACATGGGAAGGGCAGGAGCACCTCAGGGTTCCAGAAGTATCTGGCTGGAGCCAGGTCTGGATGTCTCTAGGACCTGTCTCCCACTCGCCTCACCTGTTGGTTTCCTTCTCTCCAAGTACTGATGGGCTTTTCACAAGGTTTTGCTCATGGGCACCAACAGCTCCGAGCTCACACCTCCCCAAGTTGAGTGGCTACATGCTTTCCTTAGAAATGGCTTGAGTAATCTGGGGAAGGACCCTGAGCGGTCTCACCTGGAGCACATATATACCCTGTGGTCAAGGGGCCAGAATGCATGACCGGCAATAGGCTTTAGCACCGCAGTTTAGAGGGAAGGGGAAATGCCGAGTGGACAGAACACATAAAGTATTGACGGCACCCGGAAGAGGTTCAAGGAGGAAGGCCATCCACTCTGTTAAATGGCTCACTGCACAAGACAAGGACTGGAAGCACCCACTGGGCTTAGAGACAAAGGACTCGTAGGTGCCCTGGGCAAGGCCAGGGTGGTTTGAGTGGGGTGGTGTTACAGAGACTGGACCATAGCTAGCGGGGTGAGTGGGAGGCGAGGAAGTCGCCCTAGTAAGTGCGGACATGTGTTTCAGGGGGCACAGTGGTGAAAGCCCAGGGAGATCAGGAGGGAGCGGCGGGACGCATGGGGTCAGAAAGCTTTTGTGTTTTTGTTTGGATGGGAGAGATGTGAGCATGCTCAAATGCTGAGAGAGCTGGAGAGAGTTGGAGGCTGAAAAGACCAGAGAGTATAAAGAGGCCGGGAGAGAGGGGACCATGAGCACAGGTAGGGGCATTAGAGCATTATTAGGAGTTGGCCCAGCACTTTCTACTGCATGGGGGAAAGGAAGGGGGACTGCTGTGGCCACCGATTGGTCTGGGGGTCTGGTGGCCGTTGATGGGAGAGCGTTCTTCTCAGATAGCTTCTACTTTCTCTGAGAAGTGGGATGAAATCAAGATGGAACTGTCTAGAAGGTTTGAGGAGAGTGCAGAAGGTTGAGAAGGCTACCCCCATGGAAAACAGCAGAGAGACCAAAGCAGGGAGGAGGAGGATGGTCAGATGTGCCGGAGAGCACGGATCTGCAGTGGCCTCGCTCCAATTCGCTCTGCAGAACCCAGCAGAGGGCGCAGGTGTGGGCAAGCACAGCTGGGTTGGCCTGGGCCTGGAGCTTTGCTAAGCAAGAGGGACAGAGGGACAATGGTGCCACTGGTTGGAGGGCAAGTCATTCCAGTCATTATATCCCAGCAACTATTTATTACCCTTTTGCTGCACTCCCAGTATGGCTCAGTGCCTGAAGGTACTGTCCCTGCTCTCATAGGGCTTGCTGTCTAGTAGGGAGGGCAGACGTCAATTTAGAAGTTCCCACGTGAAATGGGAACATCTCCCAACCCGGTGGGAGATGGTGGAGCCCAAGTGTAGGCTGGATACAGAGGGAAGCCCATGGAGGGGTCTGGCAGATTGGGAGAAGGCTGCAGGGTCGGGTCTGGGGGGGCTTACGTAGGGGGTCGCCTGTTGATCTGTTGTACAAACATGAACAGATGTTGAGGAAAGAGCTAAGTGGGAGGGGGAGGGAAGCCGTGGCTAGGAGCGGGATGACCTGCACCTGTCTTACTGTTTCCTCCTTCCCTCCCGTTACGATAGCCCACCTGTGGTTTTCTGGTTGCAGCCCAAGCCTCCATCTGGGCTCTGCATCTCCTTCCCTCGGGCTCCCTGGGGGCCCTTGACCTTCTTTCCCCTCTACTGAATTCATCTCACCACCATTTAAACATACCCGATTCTCTTTCTTTGTTAAAGAGAAAAAGTTCTTGAAAAGTTCTGCCTCCATTCCAGTGCAACTAACACCCATTCATTTTCTACGCTCTGGCAGCCGCCATTTTCCAATCCGTTGTCCACACTTGCCTGTTGCTGTGTGCTTGGCCCTCCCTGTCCCCTCATTTCACTGGCACCTGCTTCTCTATGATGCTAGTCCTGCCACGGACATCAAAGGCCATCTTTGTTAATATAGTGAACACTTTTCTGTCCCTCTGACTTGACCCATGTTAGTTTGGCCCTAATGCTTACTTTCTCCTTCTCTGGAGACTCCTTTTCTTGAACCTTCTACTTTCAGAAACTTCTCTAGAACGCTTGTCTCTTGGCTTCTGTGACATCATATTCCCCCTCTGTGACATCATATTCTCTTGGTGCCTATGACATCGATCTACCCCATAGTCCCCTTTTTGCTGGTTTTTGTCCACTCTAATTGGCCTTGAAGCCAGCGCCCTAGAGCGTCATCTCCTCTCTTCCCTCACGTCCCTGTGCAGTATCAGCTGCTTTCAAGGCTTAAGTTGCCACCTACCATCGACGCCCAAATATAAGATGACGTCAAATAAAAAGCACCCTCTGTGGGCCCTCCAATGAGGAGACCCTCCAAAAAGTTTGGGGGCTAATTTGAACACATAAACTTTAGCGTGGTTGAAAATACTTTATTAACTTAGTTTGCTATACATTAAAAAAACCCCGCCTTATATAAGCAGTGTAGTAAGATGTATTATTTGTTCTCCACTCATATTTCATGAAGCAATTTTATTTAAGCTTTTAACATTGTCCTTTAACCCCTGCGTCAACATCTTTCGAGTTTTGTTTGTCAAAACTAACCTTTTACAGAACACACAAACTTTATTTTTGCCCAAATATTTGTGACGTAACACTTTTTCAATCTGGGCCAGATGCTGAGAAACTTATTCTTTGTCACAAAAGCCTGGTTGCATAATATCAGGTTTGCAGAAATTAAAAACAAAATCATCTGGTAGGTGTGTATTTGTCATCTCCACAACATAATCACTTCCTTTATTGTTCAAGTGATTTTTTTTTTAAGATGGGTTTGCTCAAAAAGACAATACTTGCGACACCCCCGGGGATAATGATTGAATCTGTGTGTAATGTGTTTGCTTCCACTTTTTTTTTTTTTGATTCTGCCAAGAGACCTCCATGAAATATCCAAAACCTCATTGATTGAGGTTATTTCAGGCTAATGAGTTTCCCCCAAAGAACATTTTGTTGTTCAAAAAGTAATTGAGAGCATGTATCATAATGTTGACTTTATAAGGACTTGAATATAATACAAATCCTTCCTACCTGAGGGATGATTTTGGAGCAAAATCTTATCTTATATTCAGGCATTTTGCTGACAACTCCCAAGTTCATATCTTCTGACCAGTCTTTTCCCCTACTCTACCCAAAAGCCTGCTACACATTTCCACCTGGGTGTCAATCACTCAGCCAGTTGACACATTTGTATTGAGTGCCTACTGTACTGTATACTATTCTAGATGCTGGTGGGTAAAGGAAGAACATGACGGAGTCTCTATTCCCAAGGAGCTCATCCTAGTGCAATGACAGAGAATAAACATGTAAACAAATCAGAACATTTCATATACTAGTAAATGCTCTGAAGAAGGTGAAATGAGGCCACGTGGTAGAAAGTGATGGTGTGTTTGTGTGTGCTTCATCTGGGAAGGGTGGGTCAGTCACAGCCCCCTGGAGGAGAGGGTGTCTGAGTTGGGAGGTGAATGCAGAGGAGACAGTTGTATGAAGGTCTAGGGTAAGAGTGTTGCCAGCAGAAGCCGGTGCAAAGACGCTGAGACGGGAGAAGGCCAGTGTGGGTGGGGCCTTCAGAAAGGGGGGAGCCCAGGGGGAGGAGTTTGGAGAGGCAGCCAAGGCCTAACCATGTGGGACCTTGCAGGTTGTGGAAAGGAGTGGTTTATTTTCATTCTTGCGGCCCTGGTGAGAAGTCATTTGGAAGGTTTATGCGAGGAGTGAGTTGGCTGGTCTGATTTACATGATAGAAAGATTTCTCAGGCTGCCACTGGGGCGAGAATTGAAGAGGAGCAAGAGTGGAGGCAGGGAGCCAGCCGGGGCAGGCGCCCAGTTGTTCAGTGGGGTGGCTTGGCCTGGGACAGAAGCCCTCAGAGATGGTAGGAAGGGAATGCACTTCGAACGTATTCTGGAATTATGTCTAACATGACTTGCTCACTAATGGTGTATGTAATGATGTGGAAAGAGACATGTAGGTTTTTGAACTGAGCAGCTGGGTGGATGGGGATGTCATCTTCCAAGGTGGGGAAGGCAGGGAAACAACATAAATCTGTTGAGGGGGCAATTCGGAGTTCTATTTTGGATGACCAGCAGGAATTTGGGTACGTGAGTCTAAAATTCATGGGAGTGGTTGGGTCTGAACAGGTACAAGTGGGAGTCATTCATTTATAGGCAGTTTTATGGATGGTACCAGACAAGATCACAGAGCGGTCAATATATAGGGGAGAAGAGAAGGCACAGAGCGGAGCCCTGGGGCACCCTGCATTCGGGGGTCAGCAAGAGGAAGGAGGCATTGACGCGGATCAAGAAAGACCCATTGGTGAGGTGGGGGAAAGGCCAGGAGAGGGTGCAGCCTGGGAGCCCAGGGAAGCCGGTGTTCGGGAGGGAGCTCTCATTGGCCAACTGTTGCAGAGGGAGCAAGATGAGGGTAAAGAACTGACCATTTCGACTGGGCAGCTTGTTGGCCACTGGCGGCCTCGGTGAGAGTAGTCCTGACTGGAGTGGGTGGCTGTCGTGAGGAAGTGGAGACAGCAAGTGCACACGGCGTCTAGAGGATTTTGTTTCTGTAAAAGGAGCAGTAACTGGAGAAGGACATTGTGCTAAGAGGGGATTATGTGAAGGGAGAGAGGAAAACATTATAGCGTATTTACAGGACGAGGATCATGAGGCAACGACTGGGGGGCCAGTCCAGAGTCAGTAAGAGGGGAGCTACCCGGAGCAGGGACACCTCATCCATGTTACAGGGGGGACGGCGGAGCGGATGGGCACTCACACCGGGACGTGGGCAGACTTGGGGGCGGAGGGGGAGATAAATTAGCACTCAGCTATTGTTTCTGTTTCCCGGAGGCATACAATGCCTGGCTGTCAGCTGAAATGGAAGATCAGGAGAATGGTCGTTAGAGGTTTAGGGAAAGAGGAGAAGACAGGATATAGCCATCTCTGAGAATCGTGTTAAAGTGTTAGGAAAATTAAGAATTTCTTAGAGGTGCTGAGTGCCCGCTTGCCCTTTGTGGTCCGAAGTTCCCACAGAAATCATTCTGTCCTGTTGTATTATTATTCCCCAGGTGCTCTGGAGCAGGTGCCGCACGGAGAGTTGGACTTAACTAGAGTTCAGGTCCTGCCCGGTGAGTAGCTAGAGAAGCACTGAGGGGCAAAGGAATGGAGGATGTCTACAAGTCAGCAATTATATGGGGGACCCTGGAGTCCAAGATGGGAATGGAAAGGAGGGCGGGAAGAGGTGATGGATGGTGAAATAGTGGTGGGTCAACAGGTCGGGCAGAAGGATTGCTAGGGCAGGAACGAGGTGAGTGAGCTGGGTGGGTAGGAGGTGATGCAGCTCTTGGTGCAGCAAAGGTCCAGGGTGTGAGCACTCGTGTGCATCTGCGCAGTGGAGGAAAAGATTGTTAGGAGCAAGGGAGTCAGGGAACTGAGAGGTCAGGGTATTGGATGTGAAGGCATCAAGAGGGATAATAAGACTAGTGGTAAAGAGACACAATGAGCTAAGGGCAGAGGTGGCCCGTGAACGAGAGGAGACAGAGAGGGAATGGTTTCTTTGCGTCTCAGACTCAGCCCTGTCTGAAACCTGCTCCTCCTCGGGGTAAGTGCACCACCACCCAGAGCCAGAAACTTGGGTGTCTTTAATTCCTGTCTCTAACTGACTCCCACACCCAATCAACTCCCCAAGGCTTTTCGATATTATCTTGCCAACATTTCTTAAATTCAGCTACTCCTTTCCAGCCCCACTGTGCACACCCTAGTTTAGGCTACTGCTGTTTCTTACTTGGATTATTAGTGTCAGACACCAAACGGGCAACCCTGCTCTGGCCCCTTTCTCTGCACTGTAAACACAGACACTGCAAATTACATCGTGTCACTTCCGTGCTAAATCTCGCCGGTGGCTTTGCATTGTCCTTAGGACCAAGTCCAAAAGCATTAACAGGGCTTTACAAAGAAAGCACTGTGTGACCTAGCCTCTGCCTACTTCGGCCTGACCCTTCACCTGGTTTGCCCTCCCTTTCTAGGCCTGTCATGGGCTCTGCCTTCTGCCCGGAGTCCTCTCCCTCCTGGGCTTGGCAAAATCCTCCTCTTTCTCTAGACGTCAGCCGAAGAAGTCTCGGGGAACTGTTTCCTGGATGCCTGGCGTCGGACCCACCTTTCCCCCTCTCCTAGCCCCCCGTGCTTTCCTGTGCACCAGGAGTTTAGCACCTTTTCTCGTCATGGAATGGAAGCTCCATGAAGTCAGGGACTGTGTCCGATTCTTCTCAGACAAATCCTCAGCATCTAGCATGGGGCTGATCACATAAAAGTGAACAATATAGATTTGTCGATTTGAAGCAAATGGAAGATTCTAGAGGTGGAGCAGTTCTGGGTGAAGACAAAGTCCGGGGTGCAGTCCTGTGAGTGGGCAGCTAAATGGGGTGGAGGAGGAGGTCATGAAAGAATAGGAGTGCGTGGAATGAAGAGGACAGACTGACACACAGGGGCTCCCTGTGGCCCCGAGAATACCAGAAGACCGAGAGTCATGTGCTCAAGTCTCCAAGGAATGAAGAGAAGGAGGTGGCAGCGATGTGGGCAGGCAGAAGGTGGAAGAGAAAGATGGCAGGGGCCTGAGCTAAGCAAAGAGTTTTCAAGAAGGTGGAGGTAGAAAGGCCTGAGAGTGGTACCGAGGGACGGGTGGGGGCTTGAGGGTGTGGGTGGGACTGAGAATAAGAATGGGATAACCAAAATGTTTCCTAGAGGATTATCCTGCTCCCTCCAGGGCCGTCAGGCTGGTCAGACAGTGTTCAGTCTTTGTCTGGCTCAATGGATCGGGACTTGAGGCCTCTGGGAACAGTCCGCATGAAGAGGACTGCCCTGAGAGCAGTCAGGTCCCCGGATGCTCTTGGCCTGGAGCGGGGAACCTAGTTTCTCAGGGGGAGCTGACTATGGCTGGTCCACTGGCCCGCATGTGGGGGCTGCCTCGCTCTGAGCTGTGCGGGCCATCTGGTTCTGCACTGGTTGTTCTCGGGGATCGAAGGTAGAGTTGCCCTTGATTCCTGGAGTTCAGCAGATGGCATTGGTGCCCCGTCCATATCCCCTTTTCTGGGGGTCACCCATTCCCCAGCTGCTGTGAATGTTGGTCACTCATGGCTTATAGCTGCCGCTGGAGAATTGATCTTGAGTGGGTGAAAGCCATCAACTCCTATCTGCCTGCCCTCCTGTTCTTGAGGTGCCCTGAAACCAATGACTGAGTGATTTGGGAGTTTCAAAGCCTGGTGCCCTTGTGTCCAGAGGGACAACTCTATGGTGAGGTTTATGATCCAAAGGCCCCTCATCCCAATGGGCTCAGGCCGAGGCCAAGATTCCTTGAGCCCACACCCTGCTCAGCTCTGCCCCTTTACTATCCTGCTTCCCTTGCCCCTTCTTTCACACACACACATACTCACTCACTCACTCCTGCTGCTGGCTCCGCTTCCAGGGACCCTGACCTAGGACGGGGTGACTCTCTGATCTTGTCCCATAATCAGAGGTGAACATGGAGGCTCTCCATAGATCACAGGGGCCGCAGCCCCACAGACTCAGCCCATCTGTGTGGGCTTGGAAGGTCCCCTCTCCTCCTTAGGCCAAAGTTTCCTCACCTATAAAGAAGACCTTTAGGCTGGACTTAGTTAATAAAACAACAACGAAACATACATACAAACAAACAAAGAGAAAAATACTCCGCTGAACTCCCTGGGCTAGGTGTGGTGGACCATTCAGATCAGCAATACTCAGTCTCTTCTGCCAAGCATCTCACAGCCCATTTACTCAGTTAACAAACATTTATTGAACGCAGCCGGGCCCCAATGACTCAGCATCCTGTCCTGCCCTGCCCTGCCCATGAAGGGCTCACGGACTGATGGGGAAAAATGACCACTCCAATTTGGGGGGAATAACAGGGACATGAGCAAGGCTGGTGCATGAAGAAGGTGGTTAAGGCTGTCCCTGGGGTTCTAGAGAGGGCCCCAGAGGCGGGAGGAAGAGCATTACAGGCAGAGGGAACAGCACGTCCGTAGGCACCAGGCACGACACAGCATGATGTGTCTGGTGAGGCAACCTTGAGCCCTTTGATTTATTGGTGGGTACCAGGGGAGAAGAAGCAGAAGGTGAGGTTGGGGAAGTCAAAGGGGTCCAGGTTTGGGCAATGGCGGGTGGTAGTGGTAGAAGAATTTTTAACGCAGAAGGAACCACGTGGTCAGATTTGTATGTAGAAAAACCATCCTGTCCTTACAGTAGAGCAGATGGGAGGGTCCCCGGGAGGTGTTAAGACTGTGGAGTGGGAGAGGAGGGGCGGACTCAGGATTTGAGGGGCTGGGGTTAGTGGGATTTGCTGCTGCACTGGGATGAGGGCTGTGAGGGGCTGCGAGATGAGGATGTCCAGCCAGCTCCTGGCTTGGACACCTGGGTGGATGGCAGAGCCACCCACAGGGTAGGGAGCGATATGTGAGGGGGGCGGGTTTGGGGGCTGCTGAGTGGGAGATGCCTGGGGGCCTGCTGGAGGGTTGTCCCATGGACAGCTTGTGGGGGCTCTGGGACTCCAGCAGGCCTAGGCTGGAAGTGCCGTTTTGGGACTTGCCCAGGTCCGAGTGGTGGGGTGGGGGTAGGGGAGAAGGAGGGAATGTGTATCCAGTAAAGAGAAGGAAAATTCCTCAGACCTGAGGACCTATGAGGGACCCTTTGGCTCAGACGCACTGCATCGGTCCCTGGCCCGTGGGGACACGCCTCCTCGCCACCCTGGCAGACGCCCGTCCTGGGCTTGTGCTCAGCACCGTTCCACCTCCACCGGGCCTTTGCCTCCCACCCTCAGAGGGCACTCACCCACCCGTCACCTCTGCTGGGCAGGGGCAGGGTGGCCCGGATGGGGAAGGCAGAGGCCCCTAAGCAACGCTCTGAGAAACACTGAGAACTGACGCGCTGAGCACAGGCCCTCCTGGGGCCCCTCTCCTGCCTTGGCCAGCTAGTTGCAAGGTCTAGAAGCCCCTAGAGCAACCTCTGCCTTTGGGTATTCCCCGCCACGTCCAGGGGACACACTCTGTGTGTGTATGAGTGTGTGCGTGTGTGTGGTGGGTGAAACGGGATCTGATGTTCTTGGACTGAAGTGCCCAGGGTGGTCCATTGTACACCCCCTGCTTTCCTACCCATCATTCCCCACCTTGTCAGCAAAGCACTGAGAGAATCATATTTATTAAGGTTTTTTGACATACTCTATTACCATATATAAAATCCTTGCCATTAAACCACCTTCCCCTGGGGCTCCGGACCCTGAGACAGAACTGTTCCCCAGTACCGGTCCCTGAATAGGCTTCCTGGACCCTATAAACACTTTTCTTATATGCCCTGCTGCAGAAAGTTCCACCGCCCTGCTGTGGTCTTGGGGAGCAGGTGGGGGACATGGTGGTCCAGTTGCCAACCACACAGGCTATGGATACGCACCTGCATCCACCGAGGCCGAGCCGGCCTTCGTTAGGACAGAGTTCACATCTTGGGGGTGCTCTGCATGGGAGAGGGCGTACGGTGGGCACGAATCATGCAGGCGACTCTGGTGCCGAGACCACTGGCGCTTGGAGTGGATAATCTCCAGGCACCTCTTGATCACCAGGTAGACGACCTCACTGAGGTTGAGCAGGATGCAGACCACAGCTGTGGCCACCATAAAGTAGGTGAAGACCTTCTTCTCCGTGGGTCGGGAGATGTAGCAGTCCACTGTGTGGGGGCAGGGTGGCTCGGAGCAGGCCACCACGCGGGGCATGTCGTAATGCCCCTGGTAGAGGATGTGGAAGACGTAGAGAAAGCCCGAGTCCACAGCAGCCTTGAAGACGAGGCTCAGCAGGTATGTCCACCAGAGCCCGCCCCGCTTCTTGTTTGGGTTGTCATACAGGGCCGGGGCGTTGGGCCCGTGTTTCCGGCGGTACCTCCGCTCTCGCTCCTCGCGGTAGGCCACGTGCATGACCACCAGCAGCGAGGGACACGTGACCAGGATGAGCTGCAGGGCCCACAGGCGCACATGGGACACGGGGAAGAACTCATCATAGCAGACGTTGGGGCAGCCTGGCTGCTTGGTGTTGCAGACGAAGTCCTTCTGTTCATCATCCCACACGTCCTCAGCGGCCACCACGAACACCAGCACCCGGAAGATGAACACCACGGAGAGCCAGATGCGGCTCAGCGCCGTGGAGTACTTGTTGACCCCACTCAGGAGGCCCTGCAGGGAGGCCCAGTTCATGGCGATGGCTCCTCACGTGGACAGTGGACACCTGTGTTCACCCACTCAGGCCTGGGGGCCACGAGGCCTGGGAGAACCTGGAAATGGGGATCCTTTATTAAAGGTGTGATTGGCAAAACCATTTCACAACCACTGTGTCGTCATGCCTTGGCCCGCAATGACTTGGTGGGGTAGGGGTTGCCATTATCCCCGTTTCACAGGGGCGTAAGCTAAGGCCCAGAGAGGCACCTGCCCAGGGGCCCACAGCTGGAAGTGGTGGAGCTGGTCTTGAACTTCCATCTTCCAGTTCCAAAATCAGGGAATATTTTATTCTATAAAGTGATAGACACACATGAAGAGTAATTGTCCTGCATGAATGTGCCAGCCAATGTCTGTGACCCCAAGTTTCAGCCCTGTGGGTCACTGACTTCTAAAGAAGTAATAAGGTGCGGCTTGAAGGACGCGCTCTCCCACCGGCCGCCAGGGCTGGACCAGGGCAGGAGGGGAGGGGCACGTGTCTTTATCCTCCAGTTTCCCCCAACTTTTACTGAAGTGCCAACATGAACCAGGACCTGAACTGGGTGCATTCATAGCAGCCTCTTAGGCAGACGCCTGAGTGACATCCATTCTCATTCCTCCTCTCTGGCTCCAGGACAGGCCCTTCTTGACTTTCCTTCCCAAACCAAACAGGCTGTCTCCTGGGAACCATGGTGGCTGGCACCTTCCTGCCCGACTCCCCTCACCCCCCTGGCATGGGCGCTGGTTACGGTTGCTGACTATCCTGACCACAGTGGGTTCCTCTGGAATTCCAAACATTCTGGTTTTAGGGAGGGGCTGGGGCAGTGACAGGGGTGGAATTCTGGCTCTGGCCTGGTCCTCTGCCCATTTACTTTTTCTCTCAGAGACATCCCCCTCTCCGTTTGCGCAGCAGCTGTTTGCTGGCCTGATCTGTCATTTCCGTTCAGGCCCCTGTCCTCTGTGCTCTACCCACCACACCTCCTACCTGGACTGCCTTCCAGTTCCATCTCTGACCCTGGCCCCTCCTCTGTTCCTGACTCAGATCTCAGCATCTTCAGACCTTGTGCCCTTGGGACCTTTTCCTGAGCAACTTCCTCCTCCCTTCATGTATCATTGATGCTCCAGTGGTCTGTTCACCTGTCTTCTGTACCAGACTGCTAACTCCTGGAGGGCAGCCCCCTTGTCTCATCGCCTGGATTTCCCCAGGACTCAGCACTGGGCGTGGCTCAGGGAACACACCGTAGACGTTTGCTGTGCCGAATCCTCGTATCTCCTGACCCTTCCTCTTTCTGTCTCTTCTCTGGTGCTCTGTCCCCCCTTCAGTCTAGAAGGACATTCCTTTCCCTCTTTGGGGCTTCCCTGGGTTTCCCCCTGTGCTCTGCAGTGGGGATTCTCAGTGCTGCTGGTACCAGCTCCCCAGCCCAGCCTCCTGCCCAATTTCATCCTCACCTTTCTTGGGTCCAGCAGCCTCTCTCTGGTCCCTGGTCTGGTCTGTCTGTTTGAGGGCCTCCCAAAGGCAGCTTTTGTTCTTTACTTCCCTGCTGGGTGGGGCTTTCTGAGCCAATGAGCCAAGGAGAGTGAGGCTGGCGGGCGGGCTTCCCCGGGCACATATTCAGAGCAAATGCCTGCGGCCTTCTCTCCTGGCCCACGCCTTCTCTCTAGCCTGGCTGGGCATGGACAGGTCTGGCTTCCTGGGCTGGCAGGCATGTGGGTGAAATTGCAGCGAGGGGGGGACAGGAGCCTGGAATCTTCATTCCCTAGGCCCAGGTCAGCCACCACGGCATTGCCTCTGTCCCCTTCCCGTTGCCTTAGTGCCCTCTGGCCCCCTGTCCTCGGTGTCTCTCCTGCCCTTTTCTCTGGGAGCCTGGTTCTGAAGTCCTCAGCTGCTGACATCTATGGAAAGGGGTAGTCTTGATTCAGCCCAGGATCCCATCCCACCTGGCGGGGACATTCCTGGGGACTAGAGCTTGGGCTGCTGGTGAGCAGTATAGGGGATGGGAGGGGCTGACTATGGTTCTAGACTAGGGAACCCCACTGCGCTGGTGAAGACAAGGAGGGCAGGCCGGCAGCATGAAATGTTCCTGCTGGCATGGGGCCAGGCACAGACTCACTGTTCACCCACTGTGGGCCTGGCTCTCTGGGGCGGTCAGAGTGTGACTCAGGGGGTGCTGCAGGGGGGCCTCGGGGCTGTGAAGGTTAATGTGTAGCCAGGGAGGGGCTCCTCTGCCTCATTTCCCACAAGCATTTCTCTAGCGCTTCCGAATACCAATAATTAACATTTACGCGGCTTTTCACAGCCGGCTAACCCCATCCACAACCTTGAGCTCACCAGGTCTTCACTACAACCCCACAGGCTCAGTTTTAGTAACCCATTTTAGAGAGGGGCAGAAGTCGCTTTCCCAGAGACCCAGCGGAACTTGGGTTGGAACGCACGGGTTCTGACTCAAAGTCCGAGGACTTTCTACTGCCGAATGCCACTCCCCATGTACTAATATCCATTTTTGCATCAACCCGTAGGCCTAAAATTGCAACTGAGGATAAAGGCATAAGCAGGCAGCGTGACCCCAGGAGTGCTGGGGACTCTTTCTGGAGGAGAGGATGGCCCCTCACCTGGCTGGGCCAAGTGCAATCCTCTGCAGGGGCAGAGAGAGTGACCCAAAGACCTGATAATGGTCACAAAGGCCGAAGGATCAAAGGGCACCTTGAATCAGTGGAGGAGTTGACTTTTTTTCTTTTAATCCTCACACGAGAACATTTAAAAAAATTTTTTTTATTTACTTAGAGAGAGGGGAAAGGATGGGGAAAGAGAGGGAGAGAAACACCCGTGTGCTAGAGAGACATTGATCGGTTGCCTCTTGTCCGCCCCCAAGTGCGGGCCTGGTCTGCAACCCAGTCATGTGCCCTGACCAGGAATTGAACCGGCGACATTTTGGTTCACAGGTCAGCACTGAGTCCACTAAGCCACACAAGCCAGGGCCTGAGGACATTTTTTCATTGCTTTTAGAGAGAGAAAGGAGGGAAGAAGGGGGAGAAACATCAGTGTGAGAGAGAAGCATTGACTGGTTTCTCCCCATGTGTGCCTAGATCAGGGATCGAACCATTTGGATACGGGACAATGCTTCAACCAACTGAACCACACCAGCCAGGGCTGGAGGAGTTGACTTTTGTTAAGCCCTGACTGTGGGTCCCACACATTAAAGTTGCTTGCACATCTGTTCTTTAATCAAACTCCTTCTCATAACAACAACGCTATGAGGCAGGTCTCACCATCTCCATTTTACACAAAAGGAAACTGAGGTGCCCAAGGCCATGTAGCTGGGGCAGGTGGCAGGAGCTTCCCACCCCTAAGACTGCACCCATGAGAGATGCCGGCCCCTTCCATCCTAGGCCGGCCCCGTCAGCCCTGTGCAGGAAGCCCCTCACAGGATGGTTTTCTTCATGTAGTTTTGAGGGCAGACTGGTAGGAGAGGTGGGTGAGTGTCTGAGTCCAGAAAAATGAGGTCGCCCGAGAGGAGGTCATCATGTTTGCAGGGAGAGGCGCTGGTGGCCCTGGCTTTCCTGGCTGCCAGGCACTCGCGGCATCTCTTGCTCACCAGGTAAGCCAGCTCCACGAGATTGAGGAGGATGCAAATGGCAGCCGTGATGACCATAAAGAGAGTGAAGATGTTCTTCTCTGAGGGCTTGGAGATGAAGCAGTCCACCGTGTTGGGACACGGAGCCACTTGGCACTTGACCACAGGGGGGAGGGTGTATTTGGGGTAGAACGAGTGGAACACGTAAAGGAAGGTGACGTCCACGCCTGCCTTGAACACCAGGCTGCAGACATAGGTCCACCAGAGCCCACCCCGCTTCTTGCCAGGATTCAGGTAGAGGTGCCCCCCACCCTCCCCCACTGCCTCTTGGTGCTTCTTCTCCCGTGCCTCCCGGTAGGCCACATGCATGATCACCAGCAGTGACGGGCACGTGACCAGGATGAGCTGCAAGGCCCAGAGACGCACATGGGACACAGGAAAGAACTCATCAAAGCAGACATTGGAACAGCCTGGCTGGCGGGTGTTACAGTCAAAATCCTTGTGGTCGTTACTCCACACATGCTCAGCTGTTACCAGGTACACCAGCACTCGGAAGATGAAGACCAGAGACAGCCAGATGCGCCCGAAAGCTGTGGAGTACTTGTTGACCCCGCTTAGGAGCCCCTCGAAGATGCCCCAGTTCATGGTGGACCCAGGCACCAGCTGCTGCTGCAGGGGAATGATAGTAATTTCCTATGTTTATAGAGTATTCACTCCACATTTTCTAGAAACGTGTGACTGTATCTAATCCTCATAGCTGCAGAGGAGCTAGGTTCTATCACTGAACCCATTTTAGAGATGGAGGAAACTGAGGTGTACAGGAATTTTACAAGGTTACGTAACTATTAGGTGCGGAGCTGGGATGTGAGCGTAAGTAGTTGAGTCCAGAACCCAACTCTTACCCCTCAAGTGGGTGAAGGTGGGGCCAGGGACCTGCTCATTCCTTCCAGGGCCTGCGGCTCTGGTCTTGCAGTCCTGCAGAGCGAAGGCTTAAGGAGGTTGAACATTCTGCCTCCTGCCTCTGTTTCGACCCTGGCCTTCCTCCTCAGGGGGTTGAGACTTGGGAAGACTTCTCTGCTTTCTGCGCACTGCTCTCTCCCCTTAGACAGCCCCTCCCAGGAAGATCCGCTCTTTGCCTTTTTCTTGATTTTGAGGGTGAAGCTGGAGAGGCTGGAAACTTATCTCTAAACTCCAGCCTGGTCTAACCCTCAGTTAAATTATCCAGGTGGTGTCCTGCTCCCGTGTAATTCACTTGAAGCAAGGCCAGGGGCCACCCAGCTGAAAGAACATAGAGGGCAACGGTTCTCTTTATATAATAAGTTCCCTAGAGTGGCCTGGTAATGCAGGGTTTCCCAAACTGGTGTTCCCTGGAATCCTATTCTACAGGCCGGCTATAGTAGTCAGAGAAGAAGAACCTGTGTTCAAAAAAGGTAGGCAAATACCGCGTTAGTCAAAGTTAAATAGGTCTCTTTACTTGACTGTGCTAATAACTTTACATTGTGAATCTCCAAAAAGGGCGGACAGAATATGTAGTATTGTCCAAACTCCTTTGACCACAGAACCCATTGTCTTCGTCATGCGGAACAGGCTTGTCGAGACACCAGAATGGGAGATGCTACTCTCATTGCTTCTGCTGGTGCGTTTGGTGTGCTAAACACTCAGCAACCAGATTTACCTCCATTTAAGGAATGTGACTGCTTTTCAGAGTGGGAAATGCCCACTTCTTCTCTTGGAATTCCTCTGGCTGATTCTTTGAGGGGAGAGACCCATTCACCAGCCCCACCCTGGTGGGTCCCCAGGATCTCAGGGAGTCTGTCTACACAGCCTCTTGCTTTCAGGCATTCCTGATGCCCTCTGACTGCTGGTCCAGGCTGAAGGTCACCATGCTGCCTTGACCCCCTGCAGCAGCTGAGCAGAGTAGAAGTGAGAACCAGTATTTTTTGGGTGTCCGTGCAGTGCCAGGCGCTGTTCTGAGCACTGCAGGAATCAGTACAGTGGCAACTGTAGAAAAGGGTGTGATATTTTTTGTTCCCAACTTACAGGTGAGGAAAGTGGAGCACAAAGGGGTTAATTAATTTGCTCACAGTTCTATAGCTGGTAAGTGGCAGAGATGGGATTTGAACCCAGGCAGGCTAGCTCCAGAACCCACACTCTGGGTCTGGGCCCCTTTCCTGGAAAGCTACCTGGGTGTCTGCTCTGTGCCCACTCCCTCCTATAGCAGGTGGGTCCTGGCTGAGGGAGGCTAGGGTGTCTCTGCTCCCTCCCTTATCTCCCCACTGTTCTGTCTGTACCACCCTTTGCTTGGACGTGGGATCCCTGCTCTGAATCATCAGCTTGTCTTTGCTCGGTCCTGCCTAAGGTGGGTGGACTCCTGGCAGCTTCTCAGGGAACAATCAGGGAGGCTCTAGCCCTTAGCGCCCAGGGGTCTAGGCCCAGCCCTCCTGGGGTGGGGCAGGGCAGGGCTGAGCAGGCCCAGACCGAGTGGCTCTGCCTGCCCAGCTCTGCGTTCCCCTGTGCATGCCTGTCCTCTCAGTCCCTGACTTCCACTTCTGCTCAGTTGGGGAGCGTGGGAAAAACTCTCGGCAGAGGAGGGAGAAGCCCTTTATTCCTCCGCCATCAGGACTCAGGGTGGTGGATGTGTCCAAGCCACCTCCTTTCACTTTCCACCAGAGAAGTTTCCCTCTCTTAGGTGTACCAAAGGACAGAGTACATTTGGATACAGATTACCTTACCTGAGTGGCTACTCCGCAGGGCTCCCTAGGTACTGACTCCCGACAGTTGGCAGTGGACTCAGCAGGCGCCTGGAACTCATGTCAGAAGCAGAGAGGGTGTTTGGGGAAGTCCGTTCCCGGGACAGAGCCTGCAAGTGAGCCTCAGCCTGGGCGTGTCGCTGGCCTAGGAAGAGGAGGAGCTGCACTGAGCATGGCCATTGGCTGGGCCCCAGCCTTCCAGACTGCCTCTGATGCGGCCCAGGAAGCTTAGGAGTTCCCTCATCACAGGGGTGCTGAGCCCAGAGTCCTGGCATCCTCTCAGGGGAGAACCATAGGTCCACTCTGACCCCCGGAGGCAGATTTAACGGCAGGTGCACCGGGGGCGGGCCCTGGGCTCTACTTCTGAAGGGCCCCGCAAAACCCCAACTTTACACTTTTTTGTAATGACACCGAGTTTGGTTTCCTATGTGCAATTTTAATTACGTACAAGTTTACAATTGGCGGTAAAACCTGATAGTGTGTTTAAATATTTTCTTCTGCGCCCGGGGCCTCAACCGACCTTAATCTGCCTCTGGGCCCAGGGCTCACCCGGTGCGCCTGCCATTAAATCCGCCTCTGCTGACCCCCTGCTGACCCCCTGCTGACCCTCTGCTTGTCCTCCCATCCTTGGCCTTGGGTGGCAGGAACCCAAATTCCTGACATTCCAGAAACTCCCCGCTGCTCCCCCTAAGGACCCTCTGCCCTCCAGGCTGTCCTCCCTTGCTAGTCCCTTCTCAGTGGCCTTCCGTTCTCACGGCTTCCCTTACCTTTGGGAACGCCGGGACTCCCAAGCTCTGCCTCCAGCCTTTGCCCCGTCAGCTGCCCCCGCCTGGATGCCCTTCTCTTACCTTTCTCCTGACCTGGCCTACTCCTCCAGGAAGCCCTCCCTGACTGTGCCACTCCAGATGGCTTGGACCCGCAGCTCTGGGCTTCCACAGCCCTGTCAGATTGTATTGGAATACCTGATCTTAATGGTGCTTGCTCTAGGTAGGACTCTTGTTCTGTTGAATGAACAAGTCAATCCGTACCCATGGACTTTTTTGTCGTGAGTGGACCAGCCCCTGACCTCGAGCAACTGGGGCTTAATTTCCAGCTCATAAGTCTAATCCCAGCCACACTGCCTCTCATGATGGCAAAGAGGCCATTGAACAGCCTCCCTGTTCTCCACCATCTTGCTGCTGGAATCTAGTTCAGACTTTGCACCCCAACACTGCATGCACAGTGATTTTCACAGAAAGCCACCCTCTCCCCTGCATGCACAGCCCCACCCCTCCCCAAAATACGCATTCCAAGCCCTTCCCCAAATCCTGCCTGGGTGACTGCCCCTTTCCCGCTACGGGGTTGCTCCTTACTTCCAAAGCCACATACATCGGTCTTCCCACTAACCCTTGTTTCGACTTCAGGAATCATCGCTGGGACACTGCTGTGTGCCAGGCACTGTGTTTGGCTCTGGGCTACACAGGTAAAGAGAGGATCAGAGGAGGCTGGGCAGGGTCCCCCAGGAACACAGCTGAGGAGTCCAAAGACACACCTTGAAAGAAAGACACACCTTGTAAGAAAGGCACACCTTGTAAGAACGGCCTTGAGGGTGAGCTCCAGAGGAAAGAGGCTGCCCAAAGAAGGTGCCTCCTGTTTGATGGGGAAGGCATTTCAAGGAAATTCCTTAAGGCGGGGGCCCCTGCACCGGGCCCCACGCCCCTGCATCGGGAGCCTCATGCTGCTGGGTTCAAGCCTCACCTCTGTTACTTTTAGGTCTGGGCCATCTCCTTGTTTCTCTGCCGTGAATGAGACCCGCTGTGCCCTGAGAAGACGTGGAGTGTGACTCAGTGCACCCTCGTCGGGTTGGCATCCTCATCGCCCCAGCCGACAGAGGAGCAGTGTGAGTGCCTGGCACAGGAGAAGACCTTCCTACGACTGCCTCTGGTGTATGTAAACTGTCCACACAAACCTGACACACAGAGGGTGCTCACAAAGCCCGACTTTTCCCCCATTTCCCTATTCCTATGCCTTTTCTCGCTGAGATGCGGGGTGGCAGAGAAGGAGAGGGGAGACAGATGTACTCGCCAGAGAAAATCTCACTGGGTAGATGTTGTCTTTGGGTTAAAAAGGCAAAACCCGGGCCAGGCATTGATGGCTGGAGAGGTGGGGAGGGCAGGCAGGGAGCGCCCGGGGAGGGTTTCTCATTAGTGTGTAGACACAGCCTGTTGGTCTAATTAACTCTAAGATGCCTTTTATCTGCAGGTCACACGGAGCTGGAACTCAATGGACAGTGTGTCTAAGAGTCACAAACACAGGTCCACAGCAAGCATAATACAAGTCCCACATGTGCACACCCCTAGACCCAGACCACACTCAGGCATGGCATGGCACGCACGGGGAGCAGTGCTTTGCTTTGTTCGCTGCCGTACCCCTGGTGCCTAGAATGGTGCCTGGTAGCAAGTCAGGTCTCCGTTTGTGTTTACTGAATGAAATATGTATGAAATGCCCGTACCCTACAAAGATGGTCACATACACCTATCCCCGCTCCATGTTCTTCCCGAAAAACTATTGCCAAGGACAGGAGAGAGGAGACATGAATGGATCAGGTGCAGCGCTGTGAGAGGAGCTGTGAGGGACGTGTAACGGAGAAGGGGGTGTCAAGATCTGTGAGAGGGAGGCCCAGACAAGGTGACACTGAAGCCGGATCTTGAAGGCTGCGTAGGCAATCACCAAGAGGAGTGGCGGAGGAGAGGCCTTTGTGGCAGAGGGCGCGGAGGGCCTCTGAGAGAGACAATCAAAGAGCTTTTGAGGGGGGCTGGCTGGGGAGTGGTGGGGGCACCGAATGGCAAGGTGTCTGGAAGGTCAGCAAGGACCTTCTCGACCACGAAGGCCTGGAACCCTATGCTAAGGTGTTCGGATTTATCCTGTGTGCAGAGGGGGAACGGTCGGATTGGTACAGTTGATTCTATTATTCACGGTAGTTATGTTGGGTAAAGTCACGACGAGCACTGAATTAGGAAATACTGAAGCTTTGCCCGTGGGAGAAATTCAGGGTTAGGCTCTTAGGAGCCTCTGGTTGCCACATTTTCATCAGCCGAACAATACATAACCTTGTTTTATGTGCGTTTCTATTTCATGACACCTTATTTAATAAACAGCGTATTGTTGAATCATTAACCCTGAACTCACAGCACACAGCACTGGGACCCGCGCCTGAGCAAGCTCATCTCACACGTGTATCTTCTCCCCAAGGCACATCGCCGCCTCCCTGCACGTGGAACCCCTACACAGCACTGTGGTGCTCCGCTTGGGGGCCGGGCGAAAGAGCAGAACCACGTTCTAAAAGCGCAAAAATGTGAAAAAGTGGCCCAAAAGTCAACCTGAAATAGAGCATTTGTTTACAGTGGGAGGGTTGAGACAAGAAGGCAGTGTCACCTTGTTCATCCTTAGCTGGGAACTGGCATGTCGGGTGACCCCCTGCTCTGTGCATGCCCATGAATGACTGCGAAAGCACTGTGACTATTGATTCAGGGGCTAAGCAAATACATTTCAGGGAGTATTCAAACACAGTAATGCGGACGCCACAAATGAGGATCACTCTATGTTTAGAAAGCTCCCTCTGTGTGAGAGAGGAGGTAGGCAACACCATGAAAAAAGTTCCCGCATGGACTTAGGCAGGAGACGAGGCAGAGGGGTGGACTGGAAAAGTTGGTAACTACAGCTGGCGGTGTCTGGGCTCTGACTGGATGCAGGGGTGAGGGGCGTGGTAGGAGGAAGACCCAGGGTGGTTCCCAGGTTGCTATATTGGGGAATTGGCAGGGGTGGGTGTACTGAGGGAAGTAAGGACTACAGAAGGAAAAGCAAGTTTTTGAGGGGTGAGGGTGAAGTGATACACAGGTTCCTCCCAGATGCTTGGGAGCCAGGGAGTTCAGGGTTGCAGGTGCTGAGTGGGAGGGTGTGGAGGACAGCTACGTGGACTGTCTGCAGCCAGTAGTTGGCAGCAGTGGCTGGAGTCCTCGGTCCCAAGGGGGTGGTGGGAGCTGCTAGAGGGGACGAGGCGGCCCTGGGAGAGTGTGTGAGTGAGAAGAGAAGAGGGCCCAGGTGGAGGTCTTAGGGGGCACTGACATTTTAGGAAGCTGGCGAGAAAGAGTGGCCTGTGGAGGAGAACAGCGGCAGATAGAGACACCAGGGTGGGCGACCCACCTGCAGAGAGGCTCTTTGAGGTCCCTGGTGACTTTTGCCAGTGTAACTCAGCAGAGTGGTGGGGACAGAAGCTAGGGGGCCATGGGCAGGGAAAGTGTAGCTGTACCTGGCCAGGGAAGTAGAAAGGTAGGGTAGTGGGCAGAGGGGTCAGGATGTTACTGACGGGAACCAGCCTGCCGTCGGCCTGCCTCAGACCAGCCTGTAGCGTGTGGGTTCCTGGCTTCCCGTAGGAAAGATTTCACAGCACGAGTCCAGGTGATTTTGAGAATATGTTTACTGAGGCTGGGACAGTGCAGCAAGGGAAAGACTTAGGGTTGGAAGAAGCAACAGCAGAGAGCCCAGGCTCTGCTCTGGCTCCCTAGAAGACTTATAGGAAAGGAGTGAACCAAGGTGAGGTCGCTGTTAGCTCACTGGGAAGTAAAGGTCACTGAGACAGAGGACGCAGGGTAGAAAAAGCAACAGGAGAGAGCCCAGGTGGGGCTGCTGTGGCTCCCCTGGGAGTCAGAGAAAAGGGGGCCCTGGAGACAGGATCAGGGGGTGAGCCGGGGTCGAGCTGCCATGGCCCATTGCTCCCCTGGCTGCAAGTCTCCTTGGGACCCTTAGGGTTTAGGGGGAAGTAAAAAGTTTATGCTTGAGAAGTGGCATGGCTGTGGTCTAGAGTGAGCTCACAGAGCGTCTTTGTCCTGGGGGCTTTTTATCTTTTCATCAGCTTTCCAGGTACATTTTTAATATGCTGACGTGTCAAAATGAGCGCACTGGGGTTGGGGGTCGGGAACATTCTTTGGTCCACTCTACTGTTTTACTTCTATCTTGAGTCTGTCTGGTTTTTAATGGCACTTTGTTGTTTGTTCCCCTGACTTCATCTGTCCTTGGGTTTAGCTGGCACAAATGACATTAATTGGGTCTTTGTGCTCTATACCTCAGACTGGGGAGATTTAAGCTAGGTGGTCTTTGGTTAGGGAGGAGAGGTAGAAACCATTCACGCTTGAGAGTTGGTTAGGGGAGGTAAGTTCTGGCAATTCACCAGCTGGCTGTAAGTTGCTCAAACTGTTTGGCCTTCTTTTATTTTATTGCCTCCGTTTCCCCATTCCTCTTGCCCCAGGAATTATCCTGCCTCAAGGGCTGAAGAAGACTTTATTTCTTCCGCTCATCTAAGCATGCTTAGGTAGAAGGGAAGGAGCCGCTGGAGAGCCGTTGGTGCTCTGTCCGTCCCCCCAGTTCTCAGCCCAGGCATTTCTGACCCTCTTCATCATCTTCAACGTGTCCGGCTCAGGTGACCTCTTCCCTCAGCCCCAGTTTCAGGAGATCCAGGCCTCCCCACTTCCTGCTTGTTCTCCCCGTTAAAGGGTGGAGGTGGGGGGGTGGGAGGGGTTGGACTCTCTCCGGAGGCCAGGCCTCCCCACAGGCTCCCTTCTGAATGCAGCAAGCCAAGGGCAGGGTAGGCTCTGTGGTTTGGTACCCCACCAGTTAACCATCAAAACGACCGTCCCCAAAAGAGAGACAACTTTTGGTCCTGGGGAACAAGATAAGCTGGCCTGCGGGGCCAAGGTGGTTTCCATTCACTCTCCTCAGGAGAGGTGAAAAAGTGAACTGACACCCCACAGGGAACAGCCCTCAACCAATGACTGACCAAAGTTAGGGGGAAATCCTCTAGCTGCCCCACCCTTCAGCGGAGAGAACTGTGAGGCCACGTCCTACTCTTTTCCAGAGGTCCCCAGCAGGGTGCAGCTCAGTCGCCCTCGGAGGTTAACTTGCTCCGTTACATACCTTTTATCAACTTCCTTCCCTTCCCTGCCTCATTTCCCATCCCCACGCTGCTGTTTCCTGGGACAACCTCCCCAGCGAACGACCCGCATGCAGATCCATGTCTCGCACTTGGCTTTTGTAGACGGATTGACTGAATTTATCGAGCTGGCATTAGTTAATAAAATTTTCTAGGTTTCAGGTGTACCATTCTATATTACATCATCCGTGTACTGCATTGTGTTTTCACCACCCCAAGTCGAGCCTCCTTCCATAGCTATTTATCCTCCCGTACCCTCTTCTACCGCCCCCCACATGCCTTCCCACTCGGTTTTTGGAAGAGCCCAAACTGAGACATCTTTCCTTTGACAGGCAGCAGCCTCATTTCCTGCGGAATTCTCCCATCCTTACTCGAACCGGCTACATCTCACAGAGCTCGCTCTTGTTGACTGTTGATTGGTCCAGAGTGGGAAAGGCCCCAAATTGAGCTAATCAGTTATACCTCCCTTGCTCAGTTGATCGGCCCCATGTGACAAGGCAACCCACGCTGCTCTACTAAGGGTACTTCTGTGGGACTTTTGAACATGGAACAGAGAGTGCCTGTCTCATGATAAACACAGCGAGAAGTGAGGCTCTGGACCTGCGGGTGGCCTGCTGTTCGGACAGGCTGCTCTGCTGCCTGGGACAAATCCTTCTGGTTCAGAAGGGGAAGCAGAAACAAGAGAGGCGCAGGTGACTGCTCAGAAGGCATTTGTGTCCCCATCTCCCTTTATCTCTGGAGCCCCGCGACACTGTTTTCCTTCCCATGTGTGGGCAGGCCACTGCATTGTTCCCTTGACTGAGCCTGTTGAATTTTGGCGTCTGTCACTTGCAACCAAGGATGCGCGGTGTAACCTTGGGTTTATCATTGAACAGAGCCTGGTGGCGCACAGTAGGTGTTTAATAAGTATTTGTTAAGATCTCTGCCCTCTGAACCCTACTTTCCTCCTTTGGGTGTTGGGTCAATAGTAACTGCCTTATAGGTTGTTAAAAAGATAAATGTGAAAATGAAAGAGAGAAGGCTCTATCAATGATGAAGAGTCAGGTCCCGGCAAAGAGCTCCACTCTGCTCCGCCGGCCGGGGAGGGGGGCGAGGCGCCTTGGGTGAGGGCCCAGAGCTCTGCCTGAGTTCGTGGGTGGCCAGGGCCTGATGGCTGGTGTCCAGGGGGGACTGCATGAAGGTGATGGTGAGGGGAGTCGAATGGGAGGAACGGCTTGGAGAGACTTTTTTTCCTTCTTCTTCTGAGAGAATCAATAAGAAGGGCAGAGAAAGGAATTAAAGTTTATTGACTGTTATGAGCATGAACTAGCCCAACTCCTCACATACATCAAAGTACAAAATGGGGACCTGGAGGCAAATGTTTTAGCCTTCAGGATGCTAAAGAAACATTTCAATTAATTGCCAACGTATACAAACCTGGAGATCCCACACGAAAACCATGGGGGCTGCGCTTGAAAAAAATGGAAGGTTCTGGCAACACAGGACCCATATTCCCAGTGGCATCAATAGCTGGAGTAACGAACGGCTGCCCCATTTTGATGGGGCATCTTCTCTCCGGTTTGCTACAGGCCCCGCCAGGCCCCTTCCTTCATGCATGTCTGTTACTAGCCTGGCCCCTAATTTGAGATTATAATCCCAGACATTCTCAACCAACTTTCCCAACGGCCTTGCTAGGTGGGTACCCTTAGCCCCATTTTATAGATGATAAAACTGAGGGTCAGGGGTCAGGTCACACAGTTAGGGAATAATGGAGCTGGGGTGGCAGCTTAGTTCTTCCTGACCTCAAAGTCCATTCTCTTGTTACAGCATGGAGACTAGCTGGCTGCATATGGGGGGAGCAGGAGGAGGTGGAGAGGTTTTATCAGTGCTGGGAAGTGGGTGGTGCCATGGATAGAGGCAGGGAGATTTGAAGGGAAGGTGATCTAGTCAGACTGGGACATTGCCAGTTTGAAGGGACCACAGGCTGTCCAGGCAAAGGGGTGTAACTTTTAGGACATGGAAACTGGGCCTGGTGGACGGAGGTAAACAGAGAAATGAATGGTTGTGGCTGATTAGCCAAGGGAGAGAGGCAAGCATGGTGCCTGTGTCCCACTGAGAGCCTGGGCGGCAGGAGCTTCCGGAGATCAGGAGTGGGGTGGGGGGAGGAGGCAGGCAGGGATGCGGAAAGCAGGTCTGGTAGCCGGGATGGCGTGCCCAGGTTTGGAGGTACTGGGTTTGAGGGCCTGTTGGATGTACAGGGAGGTGTCCCAGGGAGAGCTGGCCGAACAAGGCTGGAGCACAAGTGAGAGCTCCTGGCTAGAGACTATGGTCTAGAGATGTAGCTGCTGTGGTGTCCGGGACAGACAAAGGGACTCAGGCCCGGGGATCGGGGCCCTAGTATAGAGTGGAGGCTGGAGAGATGCCTCCTACTCACTCTCTCTGACCTTCTACAAGGTAATAAGGATGCCCACCCCTCCTCACCCAGCCGGCCCCTCCATAATCGGCTTCGCTGGGGATGTTTGAACAAAATGGATGAGAGCGAGGCAGGCAGGGAAGGAGGGAGGGAGAACTGATTATCACTTCCCCATGGCTCCAAGTGGATAATTACATAGCTCTCTCAGTCCCAGGACTGGGCCAGGCGGCAATCCATAAAGACAGCCTCTCAAAATTAATGGGACTCTGAGGAGATCGGGATGGGGAAGAGCCATGGCTGAGGGAGGCTGAAGCGAGATGAACTAGAGACAGGAAGACTCCGTGTCTGACAGAAAGAGCCTGAGATGCAGGGTATGAAACTGAGATGGAGAGGGATGGAGGGAAAGAGTAAGGAAACTGAAGCCCAGAGAGGTTAAGTCACCTGCTCAGAGTCACACAGCGGTGAAGCTGGTGTTTGGTCCCCTCTACCTCCAGAGCCCGTGGGCTTAACTCACTCAGCGGCTTGGCCTTTGTCTTTACTGTCGGTGGGAAATGGGCCTACAGTAAGCCCTGGGCTGGTACCCTGGGGAAGGCTATTAACTTCTGGAGAAGGTGAAGGAGGAAGAGGGACCAAGCACTATTTGTCCTTCAAAGCTCAGCTCAGTCTGGGACCCCTCCCCTGCTAGAACCAAGGCCTTCCTTCCTTTATTCAGGTCTTGTGGAATGGTAATTGTTTTATTCTCATGTCTGTTCTTCCCAAGCCATGAGCCCTTGAGGGCAGGGCTGGGCCTGCAACACATCCATTCTGGCACAGAATGCTGAGCAGAAAAGGGACGTTAATGGAGTTGGAGTCGGAATACTTCTGGAGTTTGCTTTAAAGTACTGTGCCAATGTTAATTTCTTGGTTTTGATAAACGTACCATGGTTACGTAAGATGTTAACCGTAGGGGAAGCTGGGTGAGGGGCAAATGGGAGCTCTCTGAACTGTATCTGCAATTTTACATGATCCTAAAGTAAGTTTATTAAAGATAAAAGATTGTTCGTCTGCCCAACTAGAAGGTACGCTCCTGTCTGTTCACTGTTACTACCCCGGGGTCTAGCCTACAGCCAGGCACCTACGAGTCTCTTGGTAAGTATTTGATGAATGAATGAATGAACAAATGTGGTGGTGATGGTGGAAGAAGCAGGAACCACTTCAAGCAGGTGGTACAGAGGGTATATGTGGGGAGGCTGAAGCTGTCCTGGAGGTGGTTGTCTTGGGATGGTTCCCCAAAACTCAGGGGTTTGGGAAGAGGAGAGGGCAGTGGGAAGTGGCTGAGGCTGCAGAGCCTGTTTGACCAGAGGGCATGGGATTACTTTGTGGCAGGAGCCTCAGATTATAGGGTCTGGCAGGAGAGCCAGACATAGGCACAGGTAAATTACAAAGTGTTAAGACAGGTGCATAATAGAAGGGTGTTTAGGACTTACTAGGCTGGATCCTGACGCTGTCACTGCAGACTGAGGCCCTTGCTTTTGACCCCACCTTTGACTGGACCTTGCCCACCACGGACAAGTCCTGGGGAGACGCGCTCTGCTCCTGGGTTGCGGCAAAACTAGCTCACCTGCCTGTGCTGCTCCACTCAGCCTCTGGGAGGCAGCAGAGGCCCAGGCTTGGCTGTAGCCCCCAGCGCCTGCAGCCTCCGCCATCAGTGCGGAGACGCATTCTCTGCTGCCGGCTCCAGCTCGGCTGGGTTGGGTGGAAGGGTGGTCAGGCTAAAGGTTTAGGGGGTCTACAAGTCTTCTTTCTGGAAGATGAGAGTGGGGGGAGGGCTTGGGGAGATGCAGAACTTGTCTGACTTTCATAACGGAACTTGGATTTTACCCGAAGAGCGATGGAAAGTTTACTGAAGTGTTTGAAGCGGGGAAGCAACGCCATCAGGTTTGTGGTTTTAGAAAGGCCACTCTGGCTACAGGAGGCAGGATGATGGCAGCCGAAAGTTCAGACAGAAAACTATGGCAGTAGTTTAGGTGGGCGAAGACAAGGGTCGGCGAGGAATCACCCAGGCCTTTAGGCAGGTGGTGGGAGGCTTCCTGAGAAACAGCATAATGGAGGTGGTGCCAGACCCCAGAATGAGCTTGCCTCTGCTGTGGGGGCAGAGGGCTCAGGACATGGGAGAGACGCGGGTGAGACGCAGCCTCCAGTCGTACAGGGACTGGCTTGCCAGGCAGGGTGTCAAATCAGGACCAAAGGCCAGGGACACACAACTGGAGCGCAGATGAGGGGTTGACCTTGGCACCACGTAGAATCTCTGACCGGACCTGGCTCAGAAGGGCAGCTGGCATTGTGGAACCTGGAGGCTGTTTCGCCCTGTCCCTGGACCCCAAAGGTGCTGCTGCCAGACATCAGGGGAGACGTGGGGGAAATCCTAGAGGATTCACTGGGCTTGACCCTGATCGAGAGTTGATCACAGTGCTAAGCGTTGCCACCTGGCGCTAAATCCGTGGGTCCCACAGCCCTCACCCGCCCTGGCTCCAGGGTCTCCTTGAGGGCCGGTGCTGAGCTGGAGGCTGGCTGTATGATCACAGGTGGTTTTGTGCCGGGAGGCTGCAGTTGGGCTGCGTCTGGCAGAGCACCTCGTGCCTCTCTGGGCTCAGGGAGGGGGCTGCCCCTGCTTCCAGCCTGCAAGCTCGTGCTGCAGAGGATGTGGGATTCATCGCCTAGCCTCTCGAAAGGTTTGGGGTTTGTCTACTTTCTGTCCTCACACGGGCTATTACCTGTGTATGGAACATTCTCCCACTGCTCTCTTTTACCTGGCCAACTCCCATTCATCTTTTATGTCTCAGTTTAAATGTCACTTCCTTGGAAGCAATTTTAGTCCCCCAATTATTCTTGCTCAGTGCACCCTTTGCTTTTCCTACAACGCATTTATTACGAGTTATTATACTTTTATTTGTGTGTGTGTGTGCGTGTGGACATCTTGAGCACTTGAGTAGACTGGAAGTTCCCTGGAGGGAGGGAACATTTGTCTTTTACTTGTCATTATATCCCCAGACTCTAGCCCCATGCCTGGGACACTGTAGGCACTCAAAAAATATTTCTTGAGTGAGTGAATGAAAGGAGAAAGGAATGAATGTGTTATGGATGCCCCTGGGGGACACCCTAGGTGTGTTGAGAATTCCTAAAGCCAAAGAGTAAACCTCCTAGCATCTCCCTGGGTCCTCAGATTTACTCGATGGTAAGGAATTAGAAGCCTCACATTTACTTATTAATTGAATATTTTACATTACAAAAGTTCATAAATCTTCCTTGTCAAAATTCAATCAATAGGCATTTTTTTAAAAAAATTGAAACAAACCCTGACACATTACGGAGTAGAATGCGAAGTTCTCCAGGCTTTTAAAGAGAAAATGTGAGGCTTCAGAGACATTTTGAGCTTAAGAGGCCCTGTGGTCCAGGCCCCTGCGGGTCTGGGGTCGCTCGTACGGGTTGGGCACTGCCGCGATGCAGCCTGAGAAACTGTTGTCAGGCAATTGTGCTGCTGTGGGTGTCGTGGCTGCAAAGCACTGCGCGCTGACTCTTGCAGTGAGCCTGTGTCTGTCTGGACTCCGGAAAGCAAACGCTGGTCTTCCATAATGTGGAATCCGCTGGCCACGTTCCGGGCAGGACCTGGAGAAGAGCGTTTACATGAGGTGGGGATATACAGGGGCACCCTGGGGGATTAGGAAGGGAAGCTCCTTGGTGGGGAAATAAATATCTGGCAAGCAGCCCAAGGAAGAGAGTTCATTTATTGGGGAGGGTCCTGTAACAGGTCACCTGTTTCTGAGGTGCAGAGCTGGCTGCCCAAGCTGGGGCCCTCAGAATTGCAGGCAGCTGGGCTGGGGTGTCTGTGCGGGTTCCATTGGGTTGGCTGGAGCGGGCAACGAACAGCCAGCCTGGGAGACCAGGAGTAAGTGTGCTGCGGAGAATGAGTGACAGGGCTACAGGCAAAACGCGTAGTGTGGCGTGGAATAGAGGACGTGGACCACAGCTCTGGGCTCATATCCTGGCTGTGTCACTTTTAGTTGTGTGACTTTGGCCAAGCACTGTTCCTCTCTGAGCTTCACATACAGGGACACTGTATGGCCCTCAGTATTCCTGTAAAAGGGGCAATCCTGATCTCCATCTATAGGGGGTTTTGAGGGCTACACTAGGGCCTGCTCTATGCACATTAGAGTTACCCAGGCAGTATTTTAAAAAGAGTGATGCCTGGGCTTCAGCCCAGATCAACTGAATCAGAATCTCTGAGAGTATTTCCCAGCATGTAGGAGGCTTTGAAAGCGCCCAGGTGGTTCTCCATGCAGCCAGAGGGGAGAGCCCTCTCACAGGTGATCTGACAGTAGCCTCGTGATGTCTCCAGCAGAGGAAGCAGTGAATGTTTCCCAATTAATCCACAGCAGCCTTCCCAGGCGTTGTGGTCAGTAAACAAGTTGCTTTATGCTTCTAATTGGGCAGCTCTCCGTTTCTCAGCTGTCCTCTTTGTGTTTGCGTTGGAGCTGTTGGGGACCCACAGCGGCACATGAAGTACTCTCATGGGGATGCAGCTGCCTCCTGTCCAGTGGCCTAGGCTGTGACAGGCAGACACGGACGTACAGGGAGAATGACACAGCGAGAGACAAGGCCCAGAGCAAAGGGCCCCTTCCATCCCTACTTCCCAAGGACGCCAGAAAGAGATTAGCTTAATACTTGAACTTGACCTGCAGAAGCTCCCAGCCACCTGGAGGGGCTTATAGAAATACAGAATGCTGGGGCCTACTCCCAGAGTTTTGGGATTCAGTCTGTCTGAGTATTTAAAACAAAACAAAACAAAACAAAACAAAACAAAAATAAATCTCAACGATGCTTGTTAAAGCACTGTAAGGAAGACTTATTCAAGGTGAGGGGACTATCACGATAGGTATAGGGACCACTGTAACGGGATTTTGCAGTGAGGGAAGAGATTGGGCCCAACTCCAAACACAATGTGGCCAAGTGGGAACTTACAGGCAAGGAGCAGGGTGACTGGTGTTGGTAGATGGAAAGTCGCTGAGAGGAGGCACCAAGGGTAAGGGGGCTTCTGGCTAAACCGACCTAGCAGGATCCTCGCTGAAGCAGGCCAGGGTGACCAGACATCACGTGTGGGGGGGTGTTGGGGGTGGTGGAGGATGAGGAACCAATCAGATATTGAGGGTGAGGGTGATCAGGTGTTGTGGGTGGGGCATTCTGGCTGAACTAAGCTGGTAGGATTCTTGCTAAAACCAGACAACGGGAGACGAATGTGGAAATCAAGGCCTGGTTAAAAGAGAGCTCAGAGGGGCCCGAGTGGAATTTGGCTGAGGAGGAATCTTTGCAGGGGTGGGATCAAGAATGTGCGCTTCTACCAAATTCTCAAAATAATGCTACTGGCCCCAGGGCTACACTTTGAGCATCAGTGACTTAGAGAGAGGCCCAGAGAGAAGGTAGGTAGACAGGCAGACAGACAGACAGACAGACTGAGAAACCCAGATGACACTGCCTCCATTCCGTCATATATATTCAGAGGTGAGAGAGAGAGAGAGAGAGAGAGAGAGTGAGAGCAGAGAAAAAGAATTGTCAGAGGGCGGGCATGTTGGATGCTTGGGTGGAAAAGGTGAAGGGATTATGCAAAAAAAACAAAAAGCAAAACAAAACAAAACAAGAAAACCCCCAAAACCTCATAGATACAGACAACAGCATGGTAATTACTGGAGGGAATGGAGCGTAGGGGAGGGAAAAGAGGGAAATAAATGACAATGGAGAAAGACTTGACTTTGGATGGTGAACAGAATACAATACACAGATGATGTGTATAGAATTGTACACCTGAAACATACATAATTTTATTAACCAATGTCACACCAATAAATTCAATAAAAATTAAAAAAAAAATAAAAAACAGGTTCAGAGAAGTGACGGACAGCCCACAGACATGTCCTGAGGCAGAGGCACTGAGGAGGCCAAGAGACCCAGACTCACATAAGCAGAGCCGGATAGAGACGAGGACCCAATACACAGGTTCAGGGAGGAGACTCCTCTCGGGCCCTTCACCCCAGCTTGGAGAATGACCAGATACCTCAAGAAAGAGAAAGACTGCCTCGAAAACATAGGCAGATAACAAAGAAGTGGAGAAAGGAAGGTTGGGGAGAGGATCTAGAGGAGGTAGAAATTCAGAGTAAGTGGGTGCCAGGTTCGATGGGCCAGGACCTGGGGGAGAGCCCCTCCAGGACGTGTCAGCTTGCACCAGGTTGTTACAGAGTTAGGTAGCTTGCCAGCTGTAAAAACTTTGATGTTTATGTTTGTCCTGGTGGGAGTGTTCACCCTAAGTCAGGACCCTTGGGGAGTCCACTTTGGGTGGCCTTATAAATAATGGCCCTTCCTCTCTGTTTTGGGTTTGTTGGGGTTGGACCCTACTCTTCCACTCAAAGATTGGTTCCTGTGTCCTCCTCCAGGAAGCCTTCCTGAGTGTACTGCCCATGGGGCTCTTGCCTCCTGTTGAGTTCTTCGGCTCTAGCATTGTGGGTTTGGCACCTTGTTTCCGGTGTGACTCCATATTAAGTGTGACTCCCTTTATGGCCCTCAGTATCCCATGTATGAAATGTGAGTGGGGACTGGCTGAATGACCCCAAGGTCCCTTTCTGTTAGGATTAATTCGTTTTACTCTTTTTTGAATCATGTTCCCTGTCCTTAAAACTTTCTTGAGAGAGGCCCCTAAAACTATTTATTTATAAGATATATACATCATAAGACACATAAAATATTAATTAGAAAGGATAAGATAAAAATTCAAATAGGAGTTAAAATATGTATATATTTTTTCTCCCCTGGGAAAACTCTGCTCTAGTTTGCAGGGTCCCTGGAGCCATCTCTGTCTCATGTAACCCACATAGGACTTTCTTGGCTCTGGCAAGGCTGTTCTGTGATTTTTTTTTTTTTATATTAACAGTAATAGGATATTTACTCAGTGCTCACTATGAGCTAAGTGTCATGCTAAGCATTTCGCATGAATTAACTCTATTTGTTTGTTTGTTTGTTTATTTATTTATATCCCCACCCTAGGACATGCCCATCAATTTTAGAGAGAGGAGAAGGGAGGGAGAGAGAGGGAGAGAAACATCAATGTGAGAGAGAAACTGATTGGTTGCCTCTCATACACGCCCGGACCCACCAGGGCCCGACCTGCAACCTAGGCGCATGCCTGGACCAGAAATTGAACCTACCACCTTTCAGTTTACAGGACAACCCGCCAAGCAACTGAGCCACACTGGCCAGGGCTGAATTAATTCTTCTAAGACCCATCACAACTCTGAGGTGGGTACCATCATTATCTCTACTTCCTGGGGCTGGGGGGGTGGGGTGGGGCTCAGGCACAGAGATGGTGAATACCTTGACATTATCACACAGCCAGTAAACAGCCCTGTGGGGATTTGAACGTTGGTCTGGCCACCAAAGTCTCAGGTGACAGTAGGTGTTTCAGCCTCTGAGGCCTGGCTCTTGAGCTACGTGCTCTTAGAAGGTGGAGGGCATGCTGTCTGTTTTCATTAGAACCGTTACTACCACTGCTAGATATTCTCAGAGAATTCCCATAGCCTGTGCCAGGAGCTGTACCCAGTCACCTCACTTTCTCTTTCCCCTACCCCCTGGAGGTCAGGATGCCTATTCTTGAACAGCCTGACCCTGGCAGCCGGTGCCCTCCCCTGGGCCTGGCTGGGGCATTTCCCTGTTACCCTGGCTGAGCTGCAAGGTGTGATTTATCCATAAACACATTAAGAGATGCCTCAAGTTGCCCTAGAAACTAGACTCTAGTTAAGTGCCTGAAAAGTAATTATAAACTCCAGAATATCTTTCAGCTGAGCAGGTGGCTGGAAAATTAGAAATCTATTTCTGAGACACCTTATGCTTTCCAGAAAGGCTGAGGTTACGTTTCGGGCAGGCCGAGCGCTGGTGGCCTCCACGGAATGTGTGTGGACATGCGCGCCTGTGTGTGCACGCGTGTGCGGACGGGGTGCGGCGGGGAGGGGATATGCCAGTCTTGGGGGCATAGCCGCAATGCCTGCCGCCCTTGCTTGGCGCTCCCTGCAGTGCGGATGTGGCAAACCGCCTTCCCTCTGGTGTCACACCGAGAGCTGGGTTGCTAGGACACCGGAGCTGAGGAGATGCCAGCTGATTTGCCAAACAATTTTTCTTCCAATTAGAAATAATTAGACAAAGGGAGAAAGTGTGCACTTGGATGGTGGCGAACGGGCTTGGTGCTCAGGGTCCCTGAGGAGCCGTCAGGGCTTTGTGGCTGAAGATAGTCAAGCATGCTGTCCTTGAGACTGAGCCTCTGTCTGGACCCAGAACCCAGGAGGGAGAAAGAGAACTCACATTTATTGTCTACCACTTGTAGGTGTCATGCTCGCTGTCTTACAGGCATGATCCTTTTTCTTTCTTTAAAAAAAAAAAATTTATTGATTTTAGAGAGAGGAAGTGGGGGTAGATGGGGGGGAGAGAGAGAGAGAGGGGGAGAGAGAGAGACATCAGTTTGTTGCTCCACTTATTTGTGCATTGATTGGTTGATTCTTGTATGTGCCCTGACTGGGGATTGAACCTGAAACCTTGGTGCATGGGGAGGATGCTCTAACCAACTGAGCTACCTGGCCAGGGCTCAGGCATGATCCTCTTTCATGCACACCACAAGCTGGAAAGAGTGACGAGCACCTTATGCTACGATCTCTTCACTGTGTGACAGCCATGCTGGGCCCCTCTGGTCCCCACACTCCTTGGGGCCCTTGCACATGCTCATCCCTCCGCCCAGATGCTCGTATTCCTCCTCTCTGTGTGGTCAGCTCCTTCTTATCCTTCTGGTGACCACTCTTATTATTCAAAGCAGGGCCCCTGCCCTGCTTTCCTTCCTCAGCCCCTTGTTAATTTCCTTCATGGTGCTCATTACGGCTTGAAATTATTTTATCTGTTGATTTGTTTTCTCAAGTCTTCCAGGCTAGAGTGCCAGATTCATGAGGACAGGGGACAGTGTGTGCCTCACTCATGGCACATAAAAGACTCTCAATATCTGTTTGCTGAATGAATGAATGAATGAATGCATGCATGAATATCTCTGAAGGATTGAAAGGAAGCCCAGCCTAAGTGAACCTAAGATTCTTTCCTAAGATCTGCAGCTAGGAAGTGGTAGAGCCAGGCCTTGGCCCCATGGTGACCTTACTCCTGAACTGGTTCACTTCCTGCAGCATCATGCTGCCTGAGCCTGTCTCCCTCTTGAGAGGCCACTGCATCCCAAGATTCTTCCCCCATCAGAGGGAAGGTCTCAGGGTCTCCTGTCATCCTTAGACTTGAGGATTCTAAATGATGGCTATGTGGTAGTGTAGGGTACTGGTTCCTGGAGTTACCTTGCCTGGGTTCAAATTTCAGGTCTGCCAGTTACTAGCTTTGTGCCTCTGGGCCTCAGTGTTCCCACCTGTGATATGGGGATGTCCACAGAACCTATTTCATAAGGCTATTGTGAGGATGTAATGAGATAGTACATAAAGAAAGTTAGAATGGTACCTGGTACACAGGAAGTGCCTCCCATAATCTGAGTTCCAGAAGAAGCAGGAGTGACGACTGGCCACTTGTATGTCTGTGACACATCAGGGGCCAGATCGTGCAGCCCTTTGGGCCCCGGTATAAATTATTCACCCTGACATATGAGCCCCCAAATTCTTGACAGCTGCATTCTTGGGAAGATGAGAGCAGCTAGGGATGAAGGAGAGCCTAGTGCAGTGCCTGGCACATAGTAGGTGTTCAGTCAATGACAGTTGAGCTGCTCCTGAGCTAGCCAGGCTGGCTATCCAATGGACTGTTGAAACTCTCCACCTGGGGGCACCATGAACCCCTCAAATGTGACAATAAAAATAGTTACTGAACAGTATTATGTGTCAGGCACTGAATTATTTCTTTTCTTAAAGTATTTTTTATTGATTATGCTATTACAGTTGTCCCATTTTTTTCTCCCCTTTATCACCCTCTACCTGCACCCTCCCTCCCACCAGTATCCCCCCACTTAGTTCATGTCCATGGGTCGTACATATAAGTTCTTTGGCCTCTCTCCCTTTCCTATACTGTTCTTAACCTCCTCCTGTCAATTTTGTACCTACTAATTATGCTTCTTATTCCCTGTGCCTTTTCCCCCATTCTCTCTCCTTCCCCTCCCTGCTGATAACCCTCCATGAGATCTCCATTTCTGTGATTCTGTTCCTGTTCTAGCAGTTTGCTTAGTTTATTTATTTATTTTTGTTTTTAGGTTCAGTTGTTGATAGTTGTAAGTTTGTTGTCATTTTACTGTTCATAGTTTTGATCTTCTTTTCTTAGATAAGTCCCTTTAACATTTCGTATAATAAGGGTTCGGTGATGATGAACTCCTTTAACCACCTTATCTGGGAAGCACTTTATCTGCCCTTCCATTCTAAATGATAGCTTTGCTGGGTAGAGTAATCTTGGATGTAGGTCCTTGTCTTTCATGACTTGGAATACTTCTTTCCAGCCTCTTCTTGCCTGTAAGGTTTCTTTTGAGAAATCAGCTGATAGTCTTATGGGAACTCCTTTGTAGGTAACTGTCTCCTTGTCTCTTGCTGCTGTTAAGATTCTCTCTTTATTTTTAATCTTGGGTGGTGTAATTATGATGTGCCTTGGTGTGTTCTTTCATGGGTCCAACTTCTTTGGGACTCTCTTAGCTTCCTGAACTTCCTGGAAGTCTATTTCCTTTGCCAGGTTGGGGAAGTTCTCCTTCATTATTTTTTCAAATAAATTTTCCATTTCTTGCTCTTACTCTTCACCTTCTGGCACCCCTATGATTCGGGTGTTGGAACACTTAAAATTGTTCCAGAGGTTCCTAAGCCTCTCCTCATGTTTTCGAATTCTTGTTTCTTTTTTCTGTTCTGGTTGAATATTTATTCCTTCCTTCTGCTGCAGATGATTTGAGTTCAAGTTTCCCTCCCTTCACTGTTGGTTCCCTGTATATTTTGCTTTATTTCACTTTGCATAGCCTTCAATTTTTCCTCCATTCCTCCATTGCAACCATAGTCAACCATTTCTGTGAGCATCCAGATTACCAGTGTTTTAAACTCTGCATCTGTTAGGTTGGCTATCTCTTCATCACTTAGTTCTGTTTTTGGAGCTTTGATCTTTTCTTTTGTTTGGGCCATATATATATTTTTTCTCTGGTGCACCTATATTATGTTGTGGGGGGTGGAGCCTCAGGTATTCACCATGGCACAACAACTATGTCACTACCTTGTGGCGCTGTATATGGGAGAAGGATCTAGGAGGGAACAATGCCACTTGCTTGGCTCTTGAGGCTTTCAACCACTCTCCTGCTACCCACAAGCAAATTGGGACCTTCTGGTGCTGATTCCCGGGTGGGTGGGTTTGTGTGCATTCTAGGACCCTATGGGTCTCTCCAACAAACTCTGCTATGAGACTGGCAGTTTCTCCCACCTCTGCAAACCCCACAGGATTTTACTGGTTGAGTTTTTGAGGCTTTCTTTTCCCACGCAGGAACCCTGGGTTACATGGTCTCTCACTCCCCAGTTGTTCCTCCTAGTTTATCTGCATACAAATGTGGGACCCCCCTGGTTGTCCAACCACATCCTCTCCACCCTGGCTGCCCATCACCACCCCTACTACCTGTCTGAATGAATGTTTCTTCTTTAACTCCTTGGTTGTTGAACTTCCATACAGTTCAATTTTCTGGCAGTTCTGTTTATTTTTTTGTGTTAAATTTGTTGTTGTCCTTTTGGTTGTGGGAGGAAACAAAATGTATCTACCTATGCCTCCATCTTGGCTGGAAGTTCCTCTTACCAAAATGTGGACATCTTTGGGAGATGTTACACTGTCTACCATTAACCTGATGCCCATCTGTCTTTTCCAATGATTTATTGTTTTTTTACTTCCTCCCTCTTCCCCACCCCACTACCCCACACTCTGACCCCAGGCTTCACAATATCAAGGGGCTGCCTCAGTGAGCAGACCATGGATTCTCTACCCAAATAGCTCTTGACCATGAAATCTGGGAGTGAGAAGAGGATTCTAAGACTTTTTAGAATTTAATATTCTGGTGTTCTGGTGCACTGCATTGTTGTTAAGTACTGAAATGCAGACAATTTTTATTAGTAAACCAATATTATTTCAGTATTAAAAAAATTCTGAATCACGGATGTCTGAAGCCTACCCAGGGAGTTACGTGCCACATTAAGATTTCCAATCGAACAAAGGTGCACTCATTCAGAAAGCATTCTAAGCACCTCTCGGCCCTCTGTGAGACCCGTTCAAGATCTCTTATTGCAGCTTTAGTTCCCACACCCTAGATAATAATGAGGATGAGTGGCTGAGTATCTTTCCCCATATTTTGGTTACTTGTATTTTCTTCAGAGCCACTTTGGGTCTCTGATGGAATCTGCCTTGAACCAGAGGAGGGGAATGAGGATGGTTGGGTGCAGAGAATTTTAAAGAAAACGGGAAGAAGTTTTGCGGAGGGGATTTAGGGGTGAAGAGAAGGCAAAGGTGTAGGGAGACTCCCAAGATCCAAGTTTTAGTTCTCCTCTACTCTTCTCACCAATTTATTTAACAAACTCACATAGACTGTAACATGTGCCACTCTCCGTTCTAAGCACATTATAAATCTTAACGGATTTACTTCCCAAACAACCCAGTGAAGCAGGGGTTATTATCCCTACTTCACAGACAAGGACATAGAGAAGACAAATGACTTTGTCAAGGTCACCCAGCTACAGAGGAGCAGACTGGGACTGGCATCGTAGTCCGTAAGTTTACCTCTGCACAATACTGCATTTTACTCAATGGCTCAATTTCCTCTGACCTCCCTTTTCCTCCTGAACCAGCGGCTTCCTCATGGGGCCTGAGCTCCTTCCTTTCTGTTCATTTATTTTGTCCAGGACTTTCTTTCTCATCATCCTACCTGAAGAGAGTCAAGCTGAAAGGACTGAGGCAGCTCAGTCATGGGCCCTGTGCCACCTTGGGAGGAATGACATCTGAGGACCATGTGTGGGGTTCCTTGGTAATCATAGATTGCTTTTAACAAAATATTGGTACGAGTTCTAGTCTTTCAATATGTAAACTAATTATTGAGACGGTGTCATTGATTGTTTTGCTCCAGAAGTGCAACCACTGGGCCAGGATCAGAGACTAGTTAATCAGTAGGCCACCTGGGCAGTAACCCAGAACACTCATTTATGAAGAATTTCAGACATCGCAGCAATACACGGCCATTTTCACACGGGACTGTGTAGAGCTGGCAGGATATAAATGAGTCCTCCTTCTGCTAAGGTAGCCAGACAAGACCCCCTCAAGCGACTACTGTGCAACATCTTCAACGGGCGCTCTCTCTTTTACTCCTAATAGCACTTCTGTGAAGTCTGCATGATGATGTGCACTTTACAGATAAGGAAGCCGAAGCTCAGAGAGGTTCAGCAAGCTACACAAAGTTGCAGTTAGTCAAGGCAGAGCCGGTGTGACCTCGGATTGCCTGTGTCCAGGATTAGTACTTTTAATGCAGTCAGTCACTCTGACCTCCAAACGGATGGTGGGGGGCCTTGACGGGATACCGCTCAGGGTACGTTCTCCCCTCCTCTCATGTCATGGCCAGAATGGGGTAAAAGTGCCTGCAGTGGAAGGTCTGTGCCCAATAAAGACCCGCCTGTGCTCGGGGTACAAGCTTCAGGGGCTGGGGGTAAAGGGGAAGGGAAGGGTGACAGGGCTTCAAGAGAGAGGTGGCATTTGCATGTGAAAGGGTCTATCTCCTTTTATGCCTGTGGGCACATGTATGAGTTCATTGAATAAATATTTCCTGAGCCCCTACTGTGTGCCAGGCACCACGCTGGGCATAGGGTACCATTAGTGAATAGAGGAGGCACTGCTCTCACTGAGCCTCAGTCTAGAGAAGCACCATCCAAGAGAACTTCCTGCGAGGATGGAAATGCCCCCGCTGGGCAGTGGAGTAGCCAGGAGCGACGTGTGGCTAATGAGCACTCCAAGTGGGGCTAGGGTGGCTGAGGAACTGAATTTTTGGTTTTATGTAATTTTGGTTAATTTAAACTTAAATAGCCACCTGTGGCTACTCTGTTGCGCCGGGCAGGCGTGGAGGGAAACACAGGCAGTAAACATAAAGAATGTGCGGAAATGCTACGCAGGAGACAAGATCCAGTAGGGTGGGAATAATGAGGAGTCTCCTGTTTAGATTGGGTCATCAGGGAAAACCACTTGGAGGAGGTGACGTTTCAGTAGCGATCTAGAGGATGTTTGTGAGCCACAGGAAGAATCAGGGAAAGGCCCTCCTCGGTGGAGGGAGCAGTGTATGTAAAGCCCTAAAGGAGGAAGGGATTGGCCTACTTGAGACTGTGAAAGGGGACCAATGTGGTGAGAGCGGGAGGGGTTGTACAAGATGAGGTCAGGCATTGGACAGGCAGAGGCCTGGTCATGTAGACTTGTAGGCCTGGGTAGGGAGTCTGTATTTTATTTGAAATGCCATGGAAGACACTGCAAAGTCTTTTGCTCCAGGCTGGCACATGGAGGATGGATTGGAGGTGGCATCAGTGGAAGTGAGGCCATGGGGGGCGGGGCTGTAGCAGTGGTGCAGATGAGAGACAGTGCCATTGGGGAGAATAACGACAGCTTCGGGGATGACAGAAATGGTGGGTTTTCCACGTGGCCTGGATGTGGAGGGTGAGGAACACAGTGGAATCTAAGGTGATGCTCCATTTCTGGCCGAGCCACCGGGCAAATGGTGGCACCATTTCCTGCAAAGAAAAACTTTAAAGAAAGCAAGAGTCCAGGCTGCTGGATGGTCACCCAGGTGACTGCTGAAGTGGGCAGCAATGCAGAATGTTTATTTGATTATGTTGCATCTCTGTGGGCTGCGTACGTACACACACTCCATGTGGGTGGGTGTGCGTTCGTCTTTGTGCACATCTTCTCTTTGGACGAAGTAAATGCGCGTGGCGTGGGATGAGTGTGTATGTATACGAATGCCTGTATTTTGGGTGAGTCTATGTGAATGTGCAGACATTCATGTGGGCGTGGGTGGGATCAGTGCGTGTGAGCGTGTGAGTCTGTGTGTGGGATGAGAATGTCTGTCTCCAACCCAGGGTGAGCCTGGGCCTGCGCTTATCTCTGTGAGATGCGTATTCATAAGGAGGCATGTGTGTGTGTACCTGTGTGTGTGCAAGGTGAAGATGTATGCCTGTTTGCGGGATGCCTACATGTGCAAATCTCTACGCATCTGTGGTTGTGGCAGGTGTGTGTATTTATGCACAAGAAAGGGGTTGAATGTAGTCGTACATCTCTTCCTTATGAGTGGGTATGCAGGGTCTGTATGTGCACCTCTATTTGGGGGACTTTGTGCACAGATCTGCATGTGTCCATTCATGGAGAGAGTGTGTGCGCATATGTGCACAGGTGTAAGGTGTGTGTTCCAGAGATGGGTGTGTGTGCCCACCTCTGTGTGGTGGCTGTGCCTGCCTCTGCCCTTTGGGGCTCCCGTGCCCACAAGTCACAGAGGCAGCACCTTGCAGAGCGTGTTATGACATGTTTATAGGTCTCTCAACCTTAATGCATTTTAAATTTCCAACCCAAGGCGATCCCGGTGGACTGCAGAGCCATTTGTTTCTTGCTGTGCTTTAAAAAGAAAAGTTTCCAGAGTAAGATCACTTCTGCCTGCAGCTCGGCATCCCCACTGGATTCTTCAGGACTCCTGAGGGAAGGAAGATGCAGGCCTGGGTTCCAAAACTGAGGGGAGGCATTGAAAGTGAACTGAGGACAGGGCCTCCTTTACTGTGGAGGAGGAGGGGTAGAGACGAGGTGAAGTAATAGGAATGATGAGGTGGGAAGAGCCCAAACCCCCTCCTTGTTAGTTCAGGCCCAGACATGGAGGATTGCTCATGCAGTCTCCTTGCAAACCCCTTTTCTCTTCTGCCCCTCTGAGGATTTGAACTTGGCTCTCTGCCTCTCACACCACATGCTCTCCCTGGGCAACTTAACCCCTAGCTGTCCTGAGGCAACTCCTGGTACCATAAATGCCTTCCCAGGTCATTCTGGGCACCCCCAAGAACACCGTATGTGCATTTGATGACTATAAGTGTCCACCACTTCCCTCCTGCCCCTGTGGAAGTCAAAAGTGTCAGCTGTGTCCCCCGGGCTGGAAGGGCCACAGCTCCTGTGTCACTGTGTTTGCTGAGGGCCCTGAGGGACTGCTGCTGACTCAGATGCTTGCAGGAAGCCACGGAGGTAGGACATGAATGGCTCCTCCAACTCCAGCTTGCATTTAAGGAGGCCTTCTTGTGCCAGGTCTTACGCATAAGGCCACTGGGGTTGTGCTGGGGCATCAGGTGGCACTGTAGGGCTGGACTCAGAAGCACCTCTACCCTCATCTTTGGGCCAGGCTCTCGGCCTCAGACCTCCCTTCCCTTAGGATGAATTTTCTGTGGAGACTCCTTTCATCCTCCATACCACAGGTCCTGGTGGGCCTACCTGACCCTCCTGCTGGGAGACCTGAATCCAAGGGCGCACAGACATAGGACTCTGGCTGGGGCCCCTGCATCCTTTGATATCACCTCTCTGGCGATCTCACTCTCCAGCCATTGGGGTCTCATTGAAACAGCTTTGTATCATAAATTTTTCTAATCTCGAATGGGGCCTGGGGGCAGGAACTGTGGCTTGAGCCTGCAGACTCTAGGGATCTCTGTCTTGGCCTTTGGTCAGCCACAGGCTTGAAGGACCCCACACTCCAACCCAAGAGGAGACACTTCTCATTTGGTCTCCTTAAAGTCCTGTTTGCACCATAGGACTTCCTGGGGCTGATCTTGTCGCATCCCTTGGACTTCTCCCAGTAGGATTTCTGTCTGTAAACCCAGCTGAGTGACGGAGCAAGAAGATCCTTCATAGGGACCCTTCTGAATGCTGAAAACATCTTAAGACCAGTTTGGTGCCTTTAAAAAGAATAGCTTTATTGTTTCGGTAAAAATGCTTATCAAATATGGTGGAGAGACTGAGTAGCTTAACGGTTAAGAACACGTTCTCTGGAGCCCGACTGCCTGGGTTTAGCTCTGGCGTTTGGCGCTTGCAGCCACATGACTGTGGGAAAGCTGTTTTACCCTCTCCGTGCCTCAGTACCCCATCTCTAAAACAGATAATAACACTATCCACTTCAGAGGGTTGTCATGAGGATAAAGTGCGTTAACACATGTAAGGGATTTACAGCAGTTCATAGCACATACTAGTTACGAGCATCATCGTCATTATTAACCACTTTAACAATTCAGAGAGCAAAATTCACACCAAATGCTACCACCCAGGGGACCTTTCTCCAGCCATCTCTCTTTGGGCTGAAACACACGTAGTTTTATATAAACGTGATTTATGACATGTATGGTTCAAATACAACCCCCCCACCCCCGCCAAGGTGTATGTCTTAGAGGTTTTTCCATATCAATCCATATAGCTCTACTTCATTCTTTGAAAATTGGCATTAATGAGCTACAATTTATTTGCTTAATCTATCACCCACTTGTGGGCGGGAAGGTTGCTTCCAGTTGTTTGCTATTATAAACAACACCGTGTGTACCTGCTTATGTATATGTCTTCTTGTATCTGGGCTGTTATCTCCTTCGGCTAAATCCTAGAAGTGGGAATGCTGGGTCAACAAATATGCACATTTTACATCTTGATACATACGGCCAACCTGCCCTTTGGAAAGGTTGTACCAATTTACATTCTCTGTCAATGACATCTTCTTGTTGAACCTTTTCCATTTTGTTTCTGAGGCTCCCATCCAATTTACCCTATGCCCCAGGTGAGGCCACCTGAATGCAGAAGGAGGCTGGGTAAACGCCTATTTTTAAAAAATCATTTTCTGTTGTTATTCGATTATAGTTGTCCCAATTTGAACATGTGTTTTTTTGATTAGTCCATGAGATCGTGAGCTGCCATGGAGGTGTTGTCACTGAAGGCACTTCCCGAGGGTAACTTTTGAGGTGCGTGTTGCAGCTGCCGCGGCTCTTCCTGAAGCCGAGAGGGCGAACCTTGCAGCACGAGGAAGCCTGTTGAAAAACTGACTTTGATGAATGTTAAGCATTGTCCTCTCCAGGCTGCACATTGAAGCCGCCTGGCTGATTTGCCCCGACTTTGCATGTGAGCAGAGGCTTTGAGTGACAGATTGCCCTTTGCAAAGATGGCTCAACTCCAGCTCCTACTGCATAGGCCTCTGCGCAACAGGACCTTGTCGGGCCCCATCAAGAGGTGGAGTCTAATTGCTTCCCTTTGAATCGGGGCCGGCTTGGGGCTGGCGGAAGTGGTATTCTTACCAAATTGCTGAACTGTAAATTTGGGAGCGACAAAAAATGGTGATTGCTCTGTGTCACTAAGCTTTGGGATAATTTGTTACATGATAACTAGACCATTTAGTCGCTGTGTACTGGGGAAGACAGTTCAGTGAAGGGCAGCAATCTTCAACCTGAAGGTGGCTGAGAAGTCACTGGAGCTCTCCGTGCCGATTCCCGGGCCCCATCTCCAGAGGTTCTGATTCATTAGACCTGGTTGGTGTTGGAGAACCTGCATTTTCAGATGCGTAGCCTGGGAAATTCTGACATAGTTGGTAGTGAATCACACACTTTGGCAAACTGTTTAAGAGCAAGAGACTCGGATTGGAATTCCGATTCTGTGACTTCTACCTCTCTGTGCCTTCGTTCTTCCCCTGTAAAGTGGGGGCAAGGGTAGTTCCTACTTCGTGGCTATATTGAAGGGAGTAGATGAGATAATGCCTATAGTGTTTATGTACTATTTCGATTATTAATTTAAAATTGATTAATATTTCTTAAAAATTAACTTACTTTAAAATTATATTGATTATATACATGATGGTGAATCAAGATTGTTAAAAGATACATGCAGGAAATCTAATTTTTATTCCTATTCTTTCCCATCTATTCTCACCCTTCCCCACAAAGGTAATCATTTAAATTTGTTTTCGGTTTATCTTCCTATCATTTTTGAAAGTTATGTAGTGCATTATTATATTTCTAAACTGTCCTTAGATCAACAGAAGGACCAAAATGTTACTTATTTACCCGAATTTCATTTTAAGTAATCTTTTTACTGACATACATAGTACACAAATACTAAGTGTATAGCTCTGGGAATTGAACGTTTGGAAACTCTGCGAGTGAATGTAGCCATCTAATTGCCTCTCAGATTAAGAAAGAGAACGTTGCCAGTTCTCCACAGGCACTGCTCACATATCATATGTTTGTGAAATGTTCGGGCATCTTCTTTTGTGAAGTGCCTGTTTAGGTGTTTGGCTCATTTTTCAATTGCGTGGCCTATCTTTTTTATGATTGGTTTGTAGGGCTTCTTTACGTATTCTGGAAGTGAGTCTGTTGCTGATGATAAATATTGCAACCATTTTTTACTCTGGGGTTTTTAGAAAAATCTCTGAATGGTGTCCTTTGATAAACAGAAGTTCCTAATTTTAAAGCCGTCTGGCTTTTCAATCTCCCTATATGATTAGGAATCTTGTTCTGTTTAAGAAATCTTTGCACTCCAAAGTCATAAAGAGATTCTCCTGTGTTTGCCCTCTAGGAGCTCTATTGTTTTATCTTTAGCATTTAGATACTAGGAACTGATTTTTGAGTACAGTGAAGAAGGGTTGAAATTACATTTTATCCAAATAGATGTCCTGCAGACCCAGCATCATTTATTGAAAAGACAATCCCCTTTCCAGCACCGCAGGAATCCCATTTTAAAAAATTTGAGTATCAATCAAAAATCATGGGTTTGATGTGCTAATTTTTCTCCTATGGTATCTTCTAAGGGTTTTATAGCTTTGCATTTCACATTTAGGTCTGTGATCCATTTTCGGTTAATTTTTGTGAAGAGGCCGGTGTCTAGATTTATTTATTTTTTGTATGTGGATGTCCACTTGTCTCAGCACCATTTGTTGAAACTATTTTTTGTGGTATACGTTAAAATAAACATATACTTATGCAAATCAAAAATGCTTAATCTGCATTAAACCACCTAAAATCATCTTATACTCCACGCTTTAGGAAACCTCACAGCGTGATACTGAGATCACAGCAGTGGATAAGAGGGGGCTTTCTGTAGGATTAAGTTAAAAAAAAATCCTTAATACTTTATATGAAATCATATTTACTTTAGGAACAATAGAAATACAGGTAACCATAAAGAAGTAAATAAAAGTCATCTATAACCCTCTTACTCAGATCAGAGGTAGATGCTGTTACATTTTGGTGTATTCTCTTCCAGTCATTTTCCCTCACACACATACATACAAATTCTATCTTATAAAGAGGGGCTAAGGATGACCTGGCTGGGTGGCTCAGTTGGTTGGAGCATCATCCTGTATATCAAAAGTTTGCAGGTTCAATTCCCAGTCAGGGAAAATTCCTAGGTTGTGGGTTTGATCCCCGGGTCAGGGCTCGTACAGTGGTGGTGGGGCAAGCGATCGATGTTTCTCTCTTACATTGATGTGTCTCTGTCTCTGTCTTTCCCATTCTCTCTCTCTAAAATCAATAACATATCCTTGGGTAAAGATTAAAATATATATAGTTTATTAATATATATTAAATATATATTTAATATATATTAAATATTAATATATATAGAGAGAGGTGGTAATGAAATGCATACCATTTTGCACTCTTAATTTTTACTTACTATGTTCTTTACAGATATTCATGTCAATGAATCACATTTTCACATAATCATTTTAATGGAGGTTGATGCATGATATGCTAACTGGTCCCCACTTCCTTGAACTCCCTCCTAAACACAGATTCCACCTCCCACCCCCTTTAAGCCCCTGCCTTCCAGACTCACATTTTAATGGTACCCATCACCATGGCTTAAGAAATAAAGCCGAAGACCTCTGTGTTCCTTTTCCCAATTCTGTTTTCTTTTCTGCCCCTGAATAACCATTATTCTAGAGTTAGGGCTTCTCATTTCCCATACACGAATATATTCTCCTTACTACATCCAAATGTACCCGTTAACAATGTATAGTATTGCTCTGTAGGCTTAAAATCTGTATCTATATAAAATGATATTCTGCTGTACACATCCTTCGGTATGTTGCTGTCTTCACTCAGAATGATGCTTCTAAGTTTTATCTATGTTGCTGTATGTAACTTCAATTTATTCATTTTTAACTGCCTTGTAGTATTCCATTATACCACAATTGACTCATTCATTTTCTACTGACAGTAAAAATAAAGAACGATGCTACCTTCTTGTGTAACCTGTAAGAGTTTCTTTAGAGGTCATACCCAGAACCAGAAATGCAGGGTTGAAGGGTGTGCGTGTCCTCAGCTTTCCTGGTATTGCCTGCCAAACTGCTCTCTAACATGGTTATATAAATTTACAATCCCATCAGCAATGTATGAAATTTCCTGTTGCTTTACATCTTAACTAACCCTTGATATTGTTACATATGTAATTTTTATGCACCTGATGGCTGTCAGATGGCATCTGTATTAGCCTGGACCCCATTAGGAAATCAGACATCATACAAGGTATTTCAAATAGAGGGAATTCAATACAGGGGATCCGCTACATAAGTGTTGGGATGCATAGAGGCAACCGCAGGAAGCGGGGTCATTTGAGGGAGGGCCAGAGGAGCAAATGAAAAGATGTGGGGGCACTAAAACCCAGGGGTTCAGGGTGCACAGACCTTGGAAGAAGGGACGCCATCCGCTGCTGGGGCATCTTGGAGGAGTCTGAGGAGGCTGGAGCCAACTGCTGCCGCTGCAGGAGCATGCTGGCAGGAAAGGAGGAAACAGGATCTTGGGCCCTCTCCTCTCCCCCTGCCTTCCAGTCTTCCTTGAGAGCCTCCCATTGCCGGAACCTAAGAGGAAGCCAGCTGGCCCCGGAGTCTGGGAAGCGGAGTGTGCAGATCCTGGCCCCAGCAGCGGAGCAGCACATGGAAGTGCAGATTCAGGCTGAGAGGCATTAGGTAAATAACTCGCATTGCATCTCACTGTGTGTATGTTACACGTAGGTTCTTTCCATTGTTATCTGTAGCTTTTTAGAACGGTGCCCCACTAACATCCTTGCACGTACTTTTTCCTTAGAATTTGTTCCTGGGAGCAGAATTAGAGAGTTAAAGAAAACGTATGTTTTTGTATAAAGGACCCATGGACAAAGACAATGGGGGTGGGGTGGGGAGGAGGATTGAATGTGGGAGGTGAGGGTAGGCAGGGCAGGGGAGAGCAATGGGGCAAGATGGGGACAACTGTAATTGAACAATGATAAAAAGACAAAAACAAAAAACTAAAAAAGTAAAAATAAATATTCAGAAGGAAAAAAAAGAAAATGCATGTTTTTAAGGCTTCTGATTCGGGCTGACAAAATCACTGGAGGAGTAGGCTTTGCAGGAAAGGGAGTCCCTCTCCTGGTGTATTCCTGGAAACCGCATCGTGGATGGCAGCAGAGAAGATGGCCTCTCTCCACTGGAGAGCTGTATTACCTAGGGATCACTTTCTGCCCAAGGGATGAATGCTATAGTTCTAACTATCCTCTGTCAGAAGAACAGTTATGGCCTCAGACTTCCATAGCACTGATACTAGCTATATTAGCCTCCGAGTCCCGCAGAAGAGATATAAATATCCATTACCCATTGACCACAGGAAAACCACAGTGAATTATAAGTTGTACCCACACAATTATAGCACACAAAAATGTAATTCCATAGTATCATTCATGCAATTTATCTCCAAATAATACCTCTGTACACTAAATGCTCAGTAGTTCATTAACTGTGGATTTGTTGACTAACTTGGGCTTACAAAGGCCAAGAGGGTGTGTGATGAGCACGGGGGCTGGAAAGTAAGAGCTGGGGTGGGCAGAGAGGGCGGTAAGAGCCTGAGTTTAGGGGGGTGGGGGGAGTGAAGACGAGTCAGCACCCTGGGAATGCGGGAGAAGCGCAGGGAACAGAGCGGACAGTGGAAGAGGGGAAGTGTGGGGCGAAGGGGGGGCGGTGCTGAGGGAAAACCTTGCCTACCCCACACTTCATAGCTCTGACTGCCCTACCTGGCCCAGCTTCTTTGGCCTGTGCTCCGCTCAGCTCTGCTGAGAGCATTAGCTCCTAATCAGATGATTGCAATCATGAGACTCCCTACTAACAGGTAATCAAGAGGCCAGAGCCCCTGTCCATTGGGCCAGGTATTCATCTCCAAGGGCGCTGCCCCTGCCACACTCACCTTGGAGCAGGGCCCTGCAGAAGGAGGCTGGGTGTGGCTTTGGCTGGGTGTCATGAGAAATGCAGGGTTGAAGTCTGGGCCTTGAACAAAGCTCCCAATGACGTCTCTAGCTCTTGACACTCTCTAAAATGTATGTCCATGGTACTTGGGAGAAGGACTCCAAAACCACCTCCATCCCTGACTCCTTTCTGAATTGCCTCCTGGACATCTCTAGCTGGGGGTCCCATAGGCACCTTGGCATCATCCTATCCCCATGCTGACCTTCCGTGGGGACAGAAACTGTTTGGCACACAATGATATCCTCAGGGTCCCATGCAGTACTTAGCACAGATACTCAGGATATACTGATTCGATGAAGGAATGGAGTTCTAAAGCAAAAACCATCACTTCCCACTTGGAAATAGTTCCATCTCCGGGCTGCCTTGTCTATCACTGATTTCACAATGATCATTGTCAAGTTGACCCTCGATCTTCCTCCTTCTCACAACCGATTGGTCAACAAATCCTCTACACTTTTCCCCAGTGATATCCCTTGAATTCATTCCCTCCTTGTTACCATTACAGACTGCCTTAGATTAGTCTCTTTCTGCACTTTGTGTCACTCTTCTACTCCCTGATCTAAAACCTGCAGTAGCTCCCTATTACCTTCAGCAGAAACCCAAGCTTTTTAGTTTGTCCTTCAAGATCTACCACTGGCCTCTACCATCCTTCTGTACGTATCATCCATTTCTCCTCTGTGGGCCCCCTGTTCCTGCCAAGCTGATCTCCTCCTCGTTCATCTAACCTGTTTTGAGTTTGCCTGTCTTTGTATCATGGCTCATATTCTCTGTCTGTATTCTCTTCCCTTCATTGGCCGATTCTGGGTTTGATCACTGAGCTGAGAATTCAGTTGAACTCACTGTGAGACCCATTCTATGCCAGTGCTGTATGTCGGTACTAGTCATACAAGCAAGGCTCTGGTACACTTACGGATGGTCAATGTCGCACGACTAGTGATACTACTACTACCCCTTCTTGGCTGTATGGTTCAGGTGCTCTTCTAGGTGTTTTGCATTCTTTCTTTCTAATGCTCCCAATGAACTTGCAACATATTCAAATGAGGTTGCAGCACTAAAGGATTCCACACCAGCTGTGCTCATTGCCAGGCAGGACTACTGGGGAAGCTGGCTCAGTGGACGGAGTAAGCTGGGACTGGAGAACAGGAGCTTACAGCCTCGCTGAGGGCACCAGGGGTCACCTGGTGGAGGTGGGATGTCCGGGGAAGGCAAGGGGAAGGGAAGGGGAGATGCAGGGCAAAACCCCCTTCTTTTTGGGTCAAATTATTTCTCTCCTAAAGGGAGATAAAATCTGGACGTTCAAGTGGTGCTGTGTCTCTACCTGTACATAAGCAACACCTGATTTGATTTTTAAAGGTATTAGCACAGATTTTGATTTAGAAGTATCTCAAGTAGGGCCTGGGATTCTGCATTTCTGACAAGCTTCCAGGTGATGTTGATGCTACTGGGTCCCACACTTTGAGTAGCGAAGGTGTATGAAAGGTCAACCTGTGGCAGCCTGTGACTGGGTCTGGGGTGATCTGTGGCCGGGGTCCAGGGTCAGTCCATGCTTAGGGGGTTGGGGCAGACTTTTGTGATGTTGGCCATTCTTTTGACTTTGATCAACACTGCATCTGTCCTTCAACTCTGTAGCCATGAGTCATGAAAAGAGAGTGAAGAAGGAAAAAAGATTTCCCCTGAGATAAAGACTGGGATGCAGATCAGATAGGGGGAAGGATTCTTGAGCAGTCAGGGTTGGTGAGTTCTTGAGCCGTCCTTTCTCCTGGAAAGTGTTTGGATAGGAGAAGCAGCTCTTCTCCCAGAGAGATAATTTCTCTTCCTTTTCTTGCTTCCTCCCCGCAAGCCCCCCACTCTGTGACCTGATAAGATCATAGCCACACCTAGGGGATTTGTCCTGGGGGCCTGATGGCCAAATATATAATATCTGTTTGGGAGTGGGATAGGGGGAAGCACAGAATGGAGAAGGGAATTTTTGTTCTAGGCAAGGAAAGAAAAAAGAAATGGAAGAAAACCAACATGTATTGAGCTCCTACTGTATACAAAGTACTACACCAGGTGTTCCTATGTAAGCCAGCTGTTCGGTCTTCCCAACAACCTGTAAAACATGTAACTTACCTTATTTTACAGATATGAAAACAAAGGCTCACAGGGGCTAAGGCACGTGTCGATGGTCATTCGAATGTTGGAACCAAGTTTGTAATCTCAGGAACCCCTGCTGCTCACGGGTTTTAACAAGATGAGGGCCTGTTGAACACAACGCATTTGAGGGACCCCTGCTGTGGCTGGGCTGACCTGCTCGGGTGCAGTGGCTGAGGTCCTAGGATTGCCATAAGATAGGACGTGGAGAGAGAGAAGGGCACAGCAGAGACCACCCTTTTTCCTCCTCAGGAATCAGAATCCCCAACTTTTAGATGGACACAGCCACCCGGAATAAAGACTGTCTACTTCCCAGCCTGCCACGAGGCTGGGTGTGGCCCCGTGCCACACTATGTCTGGTCAGGAGGGAGGGCCGGCCGCCCCTGCAGGCCTTTCCTGTTCCTTGCTCCCTTTTCCTTCCTGTGGACTAGGATGGGGATGTGGGGGTCAAGCCGTGGTTTGGCTTCCCGAGGCCACAGGAGCCTGAGTCCCTGGCAGCCGTGGAGCTGCCAAACTCATGCCGACCCGTGGTGTTCATACCAGCAAGAAACATGAACTTCTGGCTTATCTACGCCACTGTTAGTTTGTTTCTTTTTCTGTAAAATAAAAATAATATTAACAAATGGGAAGACCAAGGGCCGATTCTTCATCTAGCGCTGTGGCTCTCAAACCCAGCCGCACCTCAGGTCCCCCTGAGACTACCCGAATAAGAGGTGCTGCTGCAGGGTGGGGCCACATAGTGGCATTTTAAGCCCCCTCGATGATTCGAATGTGCAACTAGTGAACTAGGAGAGTCAAAAATGATGTCGGGAGGGGGTGTTCATAAAGTTGGAGGAGAACCAGGAGAGTGAGCCATGAAGCCAAAGGAGGAGAGAATTTGAGGAAAAAGACTGGTGGGCACCAGCCACACATTCCTCAATTGGCAGCTGAGAGGAAACTGAATTAGGTGAACAGGAGGCACTGGTGAGAGGCGTGAGGACAGGGTACTGTTTGAAATGGGCTGAGGTGGGTGGGTTGGGTGCTCAGGAGCTATAAGAGGTCTGCTGGTGATGGGAAGAGGAGAGACAGACCATTAGCTTGATGGGATAGGAAACCAGCAGTTATGGTAATGACGACATTTCCTTGAGTAATGAAAGGACAGGCACGTACTAAGCCCTTTCCAGGCATCACCATCTCATTTCACGGTGGTCCTTTCTCTGGACAGAAGCTATTATTTCCACTTTACAGATGGGGACCCTGAGACGCAGAGATGAAATGACTGGCTCAAGGTCATGCAGCTGCTAAGTGATGGAACCTGAACTTGAATCCAGGTCTGCCTGAAACAAGGTAGGGCCACCATGGGAAGGCCACCGTGGGAAGGCCACCGCCTTCAGCGTGGGGGCAGCCTTGAGCCTGTTCATGACCAGAGGCAAGGGAGAGGTTTGGGGTGCAGGTCCTGGAGGAGGTGTGGGGCTGTGGAAACTCAGCTGCAATGTTACCCTTGGGGGGGTGGGGAAGAGGGTGAGGATGTGGGGAGCTGTTGAAAGGAGGAGGGTTCAGCCCTCCCATGCCACGTTCATCTTTTCAGGAAGGGAGACAGGGCCACAGCAGGACCGCAGGGGCAGTAGAGACTCACTGAAGCTCAAACTGCCGTGGTATGTCCTCAGCCAGAGGGCAGGGGAGTCAGCCTGTCTCTGACACCGTTTTGGGGCCTTGAGATAAAACCCATTTCTGGGTTCTGTAGTGCGAAGCCAAACAGAGCTGATTATTAAATGTCCGAGGACACAGTTTCTGATAGAGATCTAGGTGAGCTAGCCTTGCCTCCCATCCCCAGGACAGCTTGCTTACAGGGTCCTGTTGTGGCTGCAAATGAATTTTCCATGATCCCTAACTCTTTGATTCAAGTAGCCATCTCTGGAGAGGAGCCCATAGGGAGAGCGTGCAACCCATCCAGATTTTCTGCAGAGGAGAGCTGGCTGACTGCTGCCTGGACCACCTTTCAAGTCTCCTCGAATTATTAAGTTGACTACTGGGTGCTTAGAATGTCTCAAGTTCAAAGGCTGGCAGGCTGGAACCAGACATCTGAGGGACCTTCAGGCACCTTAGCAGGAGGAATATTAAGACACGGCAGCCCGGTGTATCGGGACACTGGATAGGGATCAGAAGGAATACATTTTATTCTGTGAGTTGCAGGGCACAGGAGCTGTTCTGATGTCAGGCCTATTGGTAGGTCTAACTTTTGTGCAAGCTTCTGGGTGATGGGGCTTGGAAGGGAGGCAGTGAAGTGTAGTAGCTTCGGCCTGGGCTCCTGGGAGCTCAAGGAGTCAGTGGGACGTGGTGGCTGGGTGGGTGAGTGGGACAAGTAGAGAAGTAAGTGGGGGGTGTTGCTCCCCCCACCCCTGCTTCAACAGGAGACTCTCTGCTTTTAATTGTTTTTATAAATTGGGGTTTCCACCAATGTCATGTTTTATTTAAAAAAAGAAAAGATTTTTATTGCTTTAAAAAATCTTCAATGGGGCAGCAAGTTTTGGAATGAGAAAAACTGGGGTTTGAGTCCTGAATCTGACTCTGTCTAGCTGTGTGACTTAGGCACCCACTCGGGCACATGACTAAAGCTCTTTGAGCTTGTTATCTGTAAAATGGAATCATAAAGTCTTCCCAGTTGGGATGTTTGGAAGATCAAATGAGATAATGTACGAGGAGCTCCTGGAAGGGGGTTTTCCGTGAAGATGTTTGTAACGGAGTAAACCATTTGTTTTCAAGAGTCACTTTCGGAGAGCGTAATGGTCACCAAGAACTTGAAAGCCTACCGTGGCGAGCACTGGTGGCGTGCTCTCATCTATCCTTCAGGACAGCCCCCCGGGAAGGCATGACAACTCTGACTGGCTTCTTTCCAATTTCAGGCGGAGAAATAAGGCTCAGAGAGGTTACGTGACTCGCCCAAGGCCTTGCTGCCAATTCACAGCAGAACTGGAATTCTATCAGAGAGAAAGGGCCAGAGGTAAAGGTCCCGGTGCCACTAACTCATTTATTTGTTTTTCCTACAAATATTTATTGAGCCCCTAAGTACATCCCAAGCACATCCTAGATGACGGACTCTTGTCATGGGAGGTGTGTGCCAGGAGCAACTTAGCATGACATTCCAGATCTGTCCCAATCCGGCCCTTGCTTTTCTTTCTAGGTCTTCTTCTTCCACTTCCCCTTTGTACCCTGTGACCTGGAATCAACACATTGCATGTCGTTTTTTGAGGTCACAAGCCTTTGAACCTGCTGTTCCATCTGCCAGAAGTACTGGCTTACTCTTTCCACCTGGAAAACTCCCATTCCGTTGTCAAAACCCGATGTAGCCTTTTTTGGGAAGTCTTTCTTGCTCACCCCTGAACAAATATTATTTTGTATTACTTGTATAATTAAGTTTCCATTACATTTCAGAGTTCCTGAATGTTTAAATGACTTCCGTAAGTTCACACAGCTAGTTACTGTCTGAGTCAGGATTTGAACTTGGGATTTTCTGGCACCGAAGCCAATGAACATAACCACTGGAACGCATGGCCAGTACATGTAGTGGTTCCTTCCCTGGGCTCTCTGGGTACCTCTGCTCTTCATGGAACTCATCATATTTAATTGTGTTCATTTGCTGGTGATCTTTCTAGGGGAAAGGACTGTGTGGGAGTCATTATGACTTTTTGGCAAAGAATCAACAGTGTAGATGCTCATGGGATGATAACAGAGTAATTACTGTGCCTGAGTCTGGCCTAACCTCTCGATTTTCATTATATCATTCATTACTCAGGACAGTCCGTGAGAAGGTGATTATTTTTACTCTTCCCATTTCACCTTCAGGCCAACTGAGGCTTAGAGTTGAAACAACTTGTCCAAGTCCCATAGCTAAAAGGGTCAGTGCTGGGATTCAGAATAAAGTCTGCTTATTTCCGGGCCCGCTGTCTTAATTTTTTATTACATTGCTTCTGGATGTGTTCTGTGAGACCCTGAGCTGGCGTTGGGGGTACAGGGACAAGTGTCATAGAACTCCTACCCTCAAGGAGCTCATAATCAAATGGAGAAGACAGCCATCTGACATGAACAGACAATCATAACATAGGTGTGATGCAGGTAGACCAGAGCAAGGACTGAATAATTCGTCCGACAGATGGCGTGACAGAGTAAGATTTCATAAAAGACAGGATACCTGAATAAGGTTTTAAAGGTTAAATAAGAGTTTTCCAGGAGACAAGGAGAGAGTAATTCTAGTCAGAGAGAGTAATATATACATATTACTATCTGTCTATCTATCTATCTATCTATTGGGGGGTGGGTACTGGGTAGCAGAAAGACTCCGAAGTGTTCTGAAGTTTCCCCCGCCTGCCTCTCCTCTCCACTGCATGCTGCTGGGAGATGCAGAGTCGCAGCTGCAGGCAGCTGGTTGCGGTCACTCTGCTGGAGTTCTCCTATCTGTCCTCACACCTGTCTGCCTAGAAAGAAGCAGGTGAGCTGTGAAGCTCTGTGAGACTCTTCTCAGTGCTGGGGCTGGAGGAGAAATGGTGGGGACAGCCAGTCAGGGAACCTGAATCCAACACCTGCTCCCCATTCCTCAGTGGTGCAGCTCAGCTTCCAGCTCCAGCAGTGGGAGGAGAGACTGAGGAGCCAGCGTGACCAAGACCCTTGTAGGCGGTGGGGACACAGGGCTCTCAGGGCAGGCTCTGGAGGTGGAGAGGGTGTCTTCCGGTTGTCTTCTTGGCAGCAAAGGGAGTAACAGAGTCTGGGGTCTGTCTTCCCCCAGTCTCCTGGCTGCAGGCCCAGCCTGCCAAGTCCAACACCCTGGCCTGCCTGGCTCTGAACTGAGAGTCCAGCTTGGCAGTGGCGGGTGACGGCACAGTCGTACTCTTCTGAATACTGGATCTGAGAGCAGGGACACCCTAGGCACCCGGGGCCCAGAAGCTCAGTCGCTCTCCTCATGGTGGGTGCCCAGGCCCATGGCTGGGTCCTGGTTTTACCCGTTCTTCCCCACTGGGGTAAGGCCCTGACATCCAGCTTCACCCTTGGGAGCAAGACCTCTCCCACGGGCTATTCCTGGCCCCTGATCTCTACTGCAGCCTGGGGACCTGCTTCACTGGGAAGGCCCCACCCTGCCCCACCGAGCCCCACCCAGATGTTCCCTACCCGCCTTTGTGTTCATGTCTGGATTAGACTCTCAGGTGCAGGAGGATTTGCTTCAGTTTGTTCACATCTCCCTGGAACTAATTTGGAATCCAACTTGCTCCGGCTTGCGCTTCTGTCAGGCAGGGCCCATTTCCCAGACCGGTTCTCCCTCCCCCTCCTCTCGTGTGAGTCTGAGTACATGTCTGGGGCAGTAGCGGTGCCATGAGGACTGGCGGGACGGTGTCAGCACGTGTGCGTGTCCACGGAGGCCACCATGTACAGGAGTGTGGCAGCCTGACACTGTCTGTGCCCACCATGGACATGATCATGCCTGCTACACTTGGAGGGGGCTCAGTATGCATGGCCTTCAAGTACCCAGGCATGTCACTGCCTATAGATACATGCTTATCTGTCCAATACTTATGTATGCATGTGCACATACACGTGTGTCTGTGTTTGCCTTGTCTGAGATAGACCTTTTGCCCATCCGACAGGAACGGAGGCAGAGGTCTGGTCTTCCTTCTGGTAGTCCCACTGGGGATGGGCTGGCTTGTGACCAAGGGAGTGGAGGTGAGAGGCCTCAGAGCCTCCTGGAGGCGTTCTGCTTAACACTCTGGGTCTTCCCAGCTGTTGCAAGTCCTGTGGCCTCGGCTCTGAGAACCTTAAGATGATTTGGTGCCCTGGTGTAGCCCCTATCCCTTTCCCTTGGAAAGTGTGTACCTGCAGAAGGTACAACAGTCGGTCCCCCCAAATTCAGTCTGGACAACGGTGCCCACCATTCCGGACTGCCCCATGGTGGCCCATGTATGCCCTTCTCCGCTGCTAACGTCCAGGTTCTTTCCCCTGTGGTTCCAAGGAGCCCGAGGACAGGGTCCTGGTCTGGCGTGGCTGTCCTGAGGCCCAGGTTTGCCAGAGAACTCAGAACTTCTTGGAGCCACTCCCAAGGGCCCTGGGATGTCTGGGTGTCTGTCCAGAACTTTCCCTTTTCAACAAATCTCAGGATGGGCAGGGGGAGCACTTGTGGGAAAATTACCAATTTAAATCGGAAATGCAAGCAATTTGGATGGAACCCCAGGATGGCAGTTTGAGAGCTCATTCTCTGCCCTGTGGGGGTTTGATTACAACCAACTTGGCTGATAACGTGCAGAGAGGACCAGAGAAATGGTTTCCAAGGAAACTCACATCTCTCTAAGCCCCTTCTGGCTCAGGTGGGAGCCAGGGCTGGTCAGGAAATCGGAGGTGGCGCTCAGCACCGCCGGGCCCCTTTTCCCGTCCCCGGTGGGTCCCGCCCTGCCCACGCTCGCCTGCTCTTACTCCAGCTCTCTACCCCGAACCTGGCCAGCACTTCCATGTCTGGCCACAGCAGTGGTTTCCCTCCTTGTTTCTGCCTGCTCCCTCAGTCTCTGTATTTATCTCGGCCTTTGTCTGTACAGACTTAAACATTTGGCAAAGTTTTCAAACAGTCCAAAAATAGCCACTAATGTCTACTGTTCATATAGCACCAACTATGCTCCTAAAAGGCCACAGGGTTCGCTTCTATTATTTCCATCTTCACAGCAACCCAGTGGCAGAAAGGATACTAGGTGCTCACCAAATTCCTTTTCCTCTTTCTCCTGGAACTACATTTCCCAGCCTCCCTTGCTATCAGGTAAAGTCATGTGACTGAGTTCTGGTCACTGGAATGTGGGTAGAAGTAATATAGGCTGCTTTCATGTCCAACCCCTAAAATTATTACACACAATCTTCTACATGCTTGCTCACTCTTTTTCCTTATGGGCTGCTGAATCAGAAAAGCCACCCCTGAAGGATGGTGGAACTATTGAATTGAATTCCTGTATAATTTTGTATGGTAGTCCAGGGCCTCTTCACTGGAGTGTAACCTGTTTGCTAAGATACCGAGGTTTTGGGGGGGGACTTTTATTAAGCAGTTGTCTAGCCTGATAATACAAAGCTTGAAAGGAGTTATTTGTATCCCAGGGAGGAAACAAACACAGAGATGCTAAGTAACTTGCCAAGGTCACACAGCAAATAAGTAGCAAATCTGAAATTTGAGCCCAGGTTACGTCTTTTCCACTATACCAAGCTGACGGGATGGCTGCCCTGTACAGCAGTTTGCATTGCCTTTGTCTGTCTTTGAGGAGTCACAGAAAGGAAGACACAGAGCCAGGACTAAGAGATGGAGAGGAAGGGAGCAGGTGGAGGGCAGGTGTGTGGAGCGGCACATCATAGCGGCCAAAAGAGGAGAGCTTCAAGGAAGGTGGTCGGTTGTGTCTAATGAGACCTAGCCAGGTGGGGGAGGAAGAGGGCTGAGAAAAAGACCATTAAAATTAACAACCTTAGTGACAGTTTCAGTTGAGTGATGCGGCCGTTGCCAGATTGCAGGGAGTTTGGGAACAAGCTGGTGGTTGTGTTGGTGAAGGGAAGGAGAGAAATAAAGGGATACTTGTAAGGGGAGGCCAGGCCAAGAGAAGGAATTTTGAGGAGTCAGTGGTTAGGAGGAGATTAAAAATAAAAAAAAGGAATCAGGACCTACCTAATGCAAAGCATCTGAATGTGATGATTTCCCCTTTCTGCCTGGCTCTGGTGTGCATTCCCAGATGGGCTGATGGGCCGGGAAGCAGGGAGGGGAGTGTGGCCTGGACACACCGCGGGCCATGCAGCATTAGCCGGGTTATAAGGCCCTCTCCTGGGTGGGCCGAGCGGTGGCAGCTGAAGTGTGAGCCTAAAGAGCTTCAGGGTTGTTCTTCAGGGTTGTCTCAGATTGTCCATCTTTACCCCCTTTGTATTAACGTTTTAAAGTTTTCTTCTTATCCTTTCCAAGTTCCCAACCTCCCCCCCCCCCAGCTTTAGTGAGGTATAATTGACAAATAAAATTGTAATATATTTAAAATGTACAACATGACGCACTATGAAAGGATTCCCACAGTCGACTTACTTAATGCATTCAACGCCTCACATATTTACCTTTGTTTTGATGAGAATGCATAAGATCTATTGCCTTAGCAAATTTTAATTATACGATACAGTATTATCAACTACAGTTGCCATGCATACATTAGCTCTTCAGACCTTATCCATAAGATTATCCATTCAACTTGGTTACAGTATTAATGCAGATAACCTAGATGATAAGCTCGAGGAGTGGAAGGGTAGTTGCTTGTAGCATCTACCACAACTTCTTAGAACCCAGTGCCCAGAGCTTGCTAGGAGTCCCCAAGTGTCCGTTCTGTCCCAGCCTCCTTAAAACTAGGTGTGGCCACTAGGTGTGCTCAGCTCTTGCCAATAGGTTATGTGTAACTTCGGGCCAGATCACATCCATATATGGAAGCTGTTTGTACTGTACATTGGAAGGGGAAACCCTTTTCCGTGGACTAGAACTTGTAAGTGCCGCGGATGAACACTGTGGCTACGTGGACAAAGGCAAGCCCCTCTGGGATTACGGGGCAGCCAGACAGAAACAAACCACACCCCTTAGGACCTACTGGAAAGAAACTTTCTACTGCTCTGGGCCATCTCCCCCCTGGACTGCATATGGCAGAGAAATGAACTTCCACTTAATTTAAGCCACTATTTTTATGAGCCTGCCCCTTAAGAGTCCCCCTGTCCATATCCATGTCTCTTTCCACTGTTCTTCCCCACTCAGCAGTGGCCATGTCCCTTCTTTCTCATGTCTTCCTTTATTTTTCTTCTCTCCCCATGTCTACAGCCATCTTCTTTCAGTCTCCTCCCCACATCCTGAACTGTACTTCCCTCTACTCCTTTTTTGCTGGAGCCCTCCCAGTGCTAGCATTTCCCAGCATTCCTTCCTCAACCTTGCCCTTCTCTCCTCTCCCCATTCCAGGTGCTTTCCTTGGTCAGTCTTATCTACTTTTTCAATTGACATCCCATCTGATGACGCCAGATCTGTACCTCCAGCTTGAGACCTTTCCTGAGCTTCGGACCAAAGAGCCATCTGCCTGGAGGGCACCTTTTCTTTAGTGTCTCACCGGTCACTCTGGGGATGCTGCGTTGGACAACTCCAGGGGCTCCATACACTAGTTCACTTCAATTCAACTTATCCATGTCAGTTAGGAGGCGTGTTGCTGTATGTAGCAGAAAGACCAACTCAGAGTGGCTTAAGCAATAAGGAAATGTGCTGACTGACATTAGAGGATAGGCTGAGCGTCTGGGTGGCTTGATTCAGGGGCTCAATGAGTTCATCCAGGGTCCAAGTTTTTCAGTCTCTTCATTTCGCTGGTCTTTTAGAATTGCCTTGTCCCCAGGTTTCTGGAGCCTGTCAGTAGCAGCCAGAACTACTCGTTTCCTTGTTCTTAGTAGGAGAGCATTCCCCTCCCAAAACTGTTGAGGAAAGATGCTTTCTTATGGTTTGAATGGGTCAATTTATGGCCCCAACATGAATAGAATCACAGGGGAGTGCTATGTGCTCATTGGCTTATGCCTGTGCTCTGAACCAGTCATTGGCCAGGGGCTGGCTTATTATACTTGGGTTTATGGGTTAGGGCCCACCTTGGGTCTGCAGTGACTTCCTCAGAGATGGCAAGGGGTTGAATGGATGTTGAGTAGTCCATTACAATGTCAATAGCAAAATCAAACCTCATGTTCCTCATCATCTTCAACTAAGACCTTCCTCCTGCACGTTCTGTTTTAGCTAATGTTTCCGCCATTAACTCAACTACGTTAACCAGAAACCAAAATCGTTCTCAACTTTGTGCTGCCCCATGGTTTACTCAGTCACCAACACCCAGGACTTTTATTATTGTGGCCGCATCTCATATTTACCGCTTTAAAAGGTTTCTAATTTTCTGATTTCCTTTCTCTGGACCCAATACCCCCAATCTACCTTCACTGCAGCTATCAGACGATCTTTCTAAAATGCAAATCTGACCTTTGTGTTGCCACTCCCTTTCCTTAAACACTTCACTGGCATCATATCACTTATAGGATACAATCCAACCTCTCCCCAGGGGGTGGCTGGGGGCTGAGCAGGGTGTAGGAGGCTCTATCTTGGCTACAAAGAGGCCCCTGCTCACACTGACACACAGCAGCGTCAGCCAGTATTTGCTGAACTAAACAGGATGGTGTGTGGTTTGCTTACGTGTGTGTAGGACCCGATGAGACAGCGGGTGATGTGGGCTGTGACCCCCGGTGCAGGGGTCGGTTGACAGGTGGCAGCCTCAAGTTCGATCAGCGTCAGGATTTATGCTGGTGTGGTGGATTGTTCCGCTTTTCACGGTAGCCTGGCGCTTAGAGAGCTCGGGTTAGAAGTTAGACCCGGCACTGGGTGTGGACTCTGACATTGCCCTTTGCCGCTTTGGGCAAGTTGTCGACCAATCCGGTCTCAGCACCGTCCTGCGCCACTGAAGGAGGGGCCGCCCCCGCCTCACAGAGCGTGAGGAGCTGGTGCCTGTAGACCGCTTGGCGCCTGGTAAGTGTGTCCTAAGTGCTGGTCGTTGCTGTTACTACTTCACTGAAACCTGATACATTACTAATATTTAAAGTGGGTTAAAATGTTTTATTATTATATGCTTATTCTATGAAGAGATGAATTACTATTTCATCTCTAGTATGAGCACAAGTTTTCCTGTTGATTGTCTAAAATGTGTTAAAATTTAAGATGGGCGGTCTTACAGCGTGATTTTAAAAAATGTACGTTACTGCCCTGGCTGGGTGGCTTGGTGGGTTGGAGCATCGTCCCATACACTCAAGGTTGCACGTCTGACCCCTGGTCCGGGTGTGCTAGGAGGCAATGGATCAATGTTTCTCTCACATTGATGCTTCCCTCTCTCTCCCCGCCTCTTCCTTTGAAATCGGCAAACATATCCTTGGGTGAGGATAAGAAAATGTGCGTTACTAATTTAAAATCCATAAAAATGAAATTAAAACCGAACTTTTCGGGAAGCCCTGGCACACTTGTGAGGAGTGCTAGGTTCCACGGAACACCACTTACAAACCGTGGCTCTTCTAGCCCCGCGCTGTGCAGCACGGCGGCCACTCGCCCCCACGTGGCTACTGAGTGCCGGAAACTGGCCAGTGCAAGCTCAGATGTCCCGCAAGAGTAAAATGCATGTGAGACTGCAAGGAGTTTCAGTACAAAAGAGAACTAAAATCTCCTTAATACGTTTTTATATTGATCACATGTTGAAATGATATTTGAGGTATGTTGGGATAAATATGTTTTGAATATTAATTTCACCTGTTTCTTTTTACCTTTTAATCTGTGGCTACTAATCAGCGGGTAGACTAATCAGTAGCCACAGATTAAACATTAACCATTAGATACGTGGCTTGCGTTGCATGGGGCTGAACAGGGCTGACCTAGACTTCCTTTAGCACCGCCCCCTTCTCCGCCCTGGAACCCACCGCCTCGCTTTCCGCCTTGCTCTTTGTAGCTCCGCGGCACCCACTTTTGCTCTGAACATTTTGCGGATGACCTTTGGCCAGACGGTTGCGAATCTGCTCTGGGAATCTGTGGATTCTGAATTGGAACTTCCTTAGCCCCTTCTGCCTCCTCCTGGGGGTGGAGCCGAGGCTCAGAACCTTAGCCTACCGTCCCTGGAGACTTCATTAGGGCCAGTCCCTGTGCGTAGAACTCAGCAGAACCTTTTGCTGAGGGGGAGCTGCAGGACGCAGGGCCAAGCACACTTCCTGGGGCCCTGGGGAATGCTGCTCCCAAACACCTGATCTCAGACTTAGATTCCTGCTCTGTGGTGGTGACCAGTGTGACCACAAGCAACGACAGCACGCAATAGCGTGCAATGGCGAGAACACTGGCTTCGGGGCCAGGGAGGTTCTGACTTCAGCTCCCCCTTTCTAGCTGTGTGACACTGGGCTTGTTTCTTGTTCTCTTTATGCTTCCGTTTTCTCTCCTGTGAAATGCGGGCATTACCAGCCCCTGAGAAAAGCGGTTAGACTTCATACCGTCAACTGCCTCTCCTAGTGGTTGGCATATGTACATCCCTCAGTGGATCTTGCTCACCTCTTCTCTCCTCCCCATCTCTATTTTTGATGGAGAGTTAAGTTTTGGGAAAGAGGACAGGGCGCAGCAGCAGACTGGAAAGGCTCAGAACAGAAAGGTCAAGGGCACGGAAGGAAAAACTTCCTGGCTGCCCAGTTTTGCCCGGGGCTAGCTAGCCCTGAGGGAAAAGACAGGGCTGGGGCTGCTCGGAGCTCCAGGTTAATGAAGAATGGGGCCCACTCTGCTGCTGTCACCATTGATTTTTCGTTCCAGGTAGCTTGCAAGCTGCCCCAGGAATCAATGTCGGAAGGTGAAAACAAATCTCTAAAATTAGCCTGGAATATACCGCGAGAAAAACCTTTTGCGTGACAAATTGCAATGAAGCAAGTACCTGAGACAGTATCACGATGGGGAAGGCAGGGGGTGGGCAGCACCCCGAGCTCACTGCCTCGGTGTGGGGGGAAGTGGCCCCCTCTGTAATGGTCCCGTCTGTTGGGAAATGCATGTAATCCATCGGTACACAGATGTACACAGATGCCGTCACAGCACATTCCAGCACCTTGTGGGTTCTCTGATGTGGCTTTAAACTAGAAGAAAGGAAGGCTTTGCTATAAGCTCACTTGGGGTAGGTGGGGCAGGAGGGGAGTGCCTGTGTGCCCTGCTGGTGGTCCTGGAAATCCGTCTGTCTTGCCCAAGGGCTCGTAAGTACCAGGTAACCATTTAGGCTTTTGGCCAGCTTACTCTGCTGGGCAGAGTTGGAGTGGCTGTTTGCATTAGGCTAGGAATCCCAGACGTGACAATTTTCTGCTCACTTTTCTCAGTGAAGTGTCTGAGCCCTATACTTCTTACTTACTGAAGGAAGCACTCTCGCAAAAGCCTACACGCCCGAGTGTCTTATTTTGCAGTCTCCCCACATCCCCCCCTCACCCCACTGACCAACAAGAAGAAGAAAGGAAATAAAAAATGAACTTCAGGAGAACCATTTTGTGCCAGGAGACACCCTCCTGGGACCCATCTGCCAGACTCTGGTGTTGCACTGGAAGAGCTTCGGGAAGGGGGAGGACATTTATCCTGGCTCTTGGGACTCAGCGATGATAGAAATGAGTTGAAGAACAGCCCTGCGGATCTCCCATCCTAGGTCGTCTCTTGTTCTAGTACAACTGAGTGCCTGGGTTAGGAGACTCTTGGTCCGCCGTCTGCTTGCGGTGGGACTGGGTGGTCATTACGAAGTGTAGCAGCTGGAAGAACTCAAGGTTAAGGCCCCAAATCTCCCAGAGGAGCTGGTCACCAACTGGGCAAAGACATCGAACAGTTTTTTGGTTTCTTTTGTAAAGTAGACTCCAAGGAAATAACCAAGAAAGAAAACAAACAAATATTTGAATACCTGTGTTTGTACAGCTGCCTACACTGTAAATGTAAAATGTTGGAAAGAACCAAATGCACAACTTCTGGACCTTGGGTAAGTGGCCTGGGGGCCTGTTGGCCTCATGGGGTGCTGTGTGGCACCCCAAGGTAAAGCAAGCCACCAGGGTGAGATGTTATGGCCTGAAGTGGGTACAGGGTGATCTGCCCGCTGGATCTGCAGATGGGCTCAATGAGGGCATGGAAATAGGAAAAAATGAGTCGTGATGAAAACAATCAGGACTTTATAGACATTGATTACAAGTTCCACTGGATCATGGACTCATAGTTCCAAAGGGCTCTTAGTGGTAATCTGGTCTAACCCTTCATCTCACTAATTATTTCATTCAGCAGATACATTTTTGGAGCATGTGCTATCATACAGGCTGTGCTAAGGACCTGGGGAAACCATGTAGAGCCAACCCAAAGTTCCGACCCTCATAGCCCTCAGAGTTTAGGGTACAACCCCTCCCACATGGCTTCTCTCGACCAGTGGCAGTGTGACATCTGCTGGAATACCTGTCCCAGGGAGACCACCACTTTCTGAGGTCCATGCTGCTGCATTGATGGCAGGACATCAGTGGCTGGAATCTGAAATGTGCCTCTCTTGTTCCTTGCACACCGAAGTGGGCTCTACCCTCTGAGTTTACACAGAGCTGGTCTCTTCTTCCTCCAGACAACCCATGTGTTTTCAAGATAGCAGAGGGTATTAAAACCCCCCATCCCAGCATGCTTGCTTTGGTCACACCAGGGGGGAAATGTGTGCTCAGAGTTGCCGTTCCTTCTCCCAGGGGTGCAGGTGGCCTTGCTTGGCTGACCTGCTCTCTGGGCCCCCTGCCACAGGCTTTCCTCCCCAAATGGAGGTTTTTCGAAGGTATGACAGACCCTTCAGCTGACCTAACCTGGGCTGGTACCCAAGGTGTTACAGATCTTTTAGAATCTTCAATTCTTGATGAGGAGCTGCAACTGAGTGCCCCAGGGGCTGGGCTGTGTTGAGGTGGGAGGATGTGGCTAAGTTTTTGGCATCACCCTGTGCTGACTTTCCTCAGTTTCTCCCCTTACCCAACCTCATGTTCTTTGATTTCCCCAGACTTAAGAGTTGAACTTTCTTCCTCTATGAGAGAGGGTCTTAATTCTACTGTCTGTGGTTCCGAAAATCAGTCCTGTTGGCCCCAACATCCAGTTCTCATGGTGCCTTCCCAATTTCTCCCAAGAAAACCAGGGACCTTCAGTCAATTAAAAGCCCTAGAGGCCAGCCCTGGCACTGAGGGTTCCCAGGGCGGGCCTGCTGGTGATGCCTCCTGCTTGGCAGCACTTGCAACATTTGCAGGGAAGTTGTCTGTCTCTTTGCAGTCTCTTTTTCTTCAGTCCAATGTCTCCAGCAAATTCTGATGCTGCTGTTCACTGTGTGGCCTTGGGTAAGTTCCTTGGCCTTTCTGAACCTCGTCTATAAAATGGAGAAAACACTGGTAGAACCACTGAGGTAACTGATTAAAAGAACTTAGCACACTTCTAGGTGTGCTGTAAGCACTCAAAGTGTTTGCTCTCACCCTCTATCACTAAGTTGTTCTTTGTACAGGGTTAGCACATGGAATTAGACTCAAGCCCCTAGGTTTGGCTGTGCCAAAGGACAGTAGGACTTCTTTCTCCAGCTGTTCAGACACTAGAATTCTATATGCCTATTGCATTAGCTTTCTGAAGTCTGCAAAACCTTTACATGCTTACGGAGGCCTTTCCCCATCCCTGAGTCACCCCTAATACCTCCCAGCAACTGCCAAGTTCACATTTTTGTGTGTATCTTTCCATGGGTTTTTATTTTCTTTTTTAAAAGATTATTTATTTATTTATTTTTAGACAGAGGGGAAGGGAGGGAGAAAGAGGGGGAGAGAAAAAATCAATGTGTGGTTGCCTCTCGTGTGCCCCCTACTGGGGTCCTGACCTGCAACCCAGGCTGTGCCCTGACTGGGAATCGAACTGACGACCCTTTGGTTCACAGGCTGGTGCTCAATCCACTGAGCCACACCAACCAGGGCTCTTCCCATGGATTTTTAAAATCCCCTTTTAAGAAATAAAAATTGACTCAAACCACACATATTTTATTGCTTTGTAACCTGTTTTTCATTTAATAATATTTTGTATGTCATTCAATATATTCTTATGCCATTATTATTTTTAATGGGTATACTGTTGTCAATTGTACAGATGAACCACATGGACTGGACAATTAGATTGTATCCGATGTTCTGCCTTTATAAATAATAATGTGATGAACATCCTCGGTTATTCTTTTAGTGTCATAGCCATGTTGATTGTGTTGACTAAAGCTCCCAGTTTTAAAACCTGCTGCTGCTAAGTCCCATTACTGTCTCTCCACACCCCCCGCCCCGCCCCATCCTGTCCTTGAGTAGTTATTGTTTTGAAGCCAAGTTCAGGACCTACCATTTATCTCTGTTTTATTTGATCTTATTAGATTCAGCCCATCAGTCAAGCCTGTCTAGAGCCATCTGGATCCTGTTGAGGTTTTTGCAATCTGTGTATCTTTTTTTTTTTTTAAATCAACTACAAATTTCGTAAACAGGCCTTTTATATTTTCAACTAGGTCATTAATAAAAATGTTGTACAGGTTGAAGTTGAGGCCAGAGCTCTGTGGCTGGCCACCAAAGACCTTCTTCCAGGTTTGATCAGCACTCATGGGGTTTGGCAAGTTACAAATTCTCCTAATTGAACCAGCATTCAGCTCACATCCTCCTGGAAGTTTATAATAAAGTTCATAAGACAAAGTTGGACCAGATGGTTTTAACAACCAGGCTCAGTCAAGGGGAACCGCCCTCAGAAGCAGAAGCTCAGGTTCTGGATGGAGAATTGGGTTCCCATTGTTTCTGTTTTAACTGGGGCACTTGGCCACCTGGTCCACTCACCATTTTCTTAGTGACCCAGGCTTCAGACTCCCTGAGGTTACGGTCTCCCACATCAGTCAGTGACGGCCCCCTGGGGAAACAGCTGACAACACCAGCTGAGCCCAAGCAGGAGTGGAATCTGATGCGGAAGGAACCCAGCCAGGGCGTCGCATCTCTGCATGTTGCTTCGGAGCTTCAGCCCTCTTCCCTCAGGCAGCACTGGGCGACGGACCCCAGGAATATGGGGAGCCACCCATGTCAGGCTTTCACCATCTGGGGGAGCAAACTGGCATTGACAGGGTGGTTCAGGACCTGGCAGAAAGCACCTATCAGCTGTGTGACTTCCATCCTCTGAGTCTCAGTATTGTTACCTGTCCAGAGGAGGTGACTATTAGTTACTTTGTAGGAAATACAGTAGAAATAGCATACAGAGTATGGTGGAGGCCGACTGCTGACTAATGGGCTAGATTTGGCCAACGAATGTTTTGTTTCGCCTGATAGTGTTTTTTAAAAAAATTGGAGTCTGTTTCCAAAAATCAAATTTCACTTAAAAGAACACAGCACACTTAGCACAGTCTGGATCCTGACTTCTCTGGAAAAATTGGAAGACCTGGCAAAATTAGGCCCACATTCCCCATGTCCTGTGCATGGCATTAAAGTGGTTGGCCACCACTGATGGCCCCTCTTGGGCATCCTTTCCATTTGCCATGGTCTCCTCCTCTCACAATGCATATGCCTGAGCACCTGACCTGCTTACCTTACAGGCCACGGTCCTCGAGGTAGCCGAGTTTGTCACCCTGCTGGGATGTGCGAGAGAGAGTCCAAGAGCTTCGTCCTGGTGGGACCTCTCAGGGCCTCAGATTCCTCTTGCGCAAAACTGGCATAATTAGGGTCACCACAAAGGCTGCGTCTGTTGTAGCTCTTGCTCGGCAACCCACAGAGGCCTTCGTGGACACCCCCGTTGGCCTCAGCTGGGAGCCCAGCTGGAGGCTGGTGGGAGCTGAGCGAGTCCCACAGTGCGAAGAAGCGGCAAGCACAGCGGCTGTCTCTCAGTCGCACCCCTCGACCACAGAGGCTGTGGGGACCACCCTAAGGAAGAGTGATGTCTGCCGGTAGCGCTTACCATGGGCTAAGATGGACAGGCAGCAGGAGAAAATGTCACCTGTCCCTGTATTACCACGTCCTTCAATCTCCTACATTCACGTGTCTCCAAGGGTCCCCAGGAGCTTAAAACGTCACTCATGTTTTTTCCCTGTTCCTCCTCCTCTTCTTTGAGAGTAGTAGGGGCTCTTGTATGGATTTTCTGAGGCATCAGAACCATCTCCTACAGGCCTCATGGAGCACAGAATTTTGGGGATAGAGTGCAGCCCCAGGGGACCATGGGTAGCGGGCAGCTTGGAAACCAAAGCTTTTTAACTGTCAGCCTAAAAACTTGCTGGAACTGCACGGCAGCCCAGGGTGGCGGGCGCTGGGTGGAGGCAGGTGGAGTTAATCATTCCTTCTGCCTCTTCAGTGATTGGAAAGTGCTGGGTTAGTGAACCAGGTGGCTTTTCTCTGCGAGGTTTTGGCCTGGAGCTACGGCCTGTAGTACTAGTTGGTATCTAATCACCGCCCCCGCCCCACCCCCCCCACTCCATGGCAGTATACTATCAGCAGATTTCAAAGCGACCTCCCATCTTTGCGTTCCAGTCCTCACTAGAGACCTCCCTCCTCCGGGGGGTTGTTAATGGACCCTGTTGGGCAAAGCTGAGGGCGTCACTGGGATCTGATGTCTGCCTGCTGTGGCGCCTCTGCCACTTTCTTGAGGACACAAACTCTACATTTTTCTCTCTTCAGAGGGTGAAGACCATGACAGTTGAGCTCCCTATCTCAATATATCTCTATAATTCACCCGATGCCTTCTTCTCTCCTGGCTAGGATTTCTCTAGTTCAGGGCAGTGTTCACTGTGCACTTACTATGTGCCTGCACTGTGGACGCTCCGCCCAGACGGAGGAGGTCTTCCTTCTCTCCAAGTGTATCACCCCTGAGGCTCCTCCCTCAGTACCCCCTGCACCCTGCGTTCGAGATGGGGGTTAGTAAACTATAGCCCAGAGTCAAATGCGGTCCACCATGTGTTTTTGTAAATAAAGTTTTATTAAAACACAACCATACTTATTTATGCATTGTCTGTGCTGCTTTGCACCACTATGACATTTGAATAATTGCGACAGGGACTGTAGGCCATGCAAAGCTGAAAACATTTACCGATGTCTCTGGCCTTTTACAGGAAAAGCCTGCAGGCTCCTGGTCTAGATCGTGGGCCTTCCTACGTCCCCCTGTCCCCAGGAACTCCCACTATGGATTATGTCTCTCTCTTCTGTGTCTTTAACCTCTTCACCCCCATGGACCCTTTCTCCGTGGTCCAGGAGGCTTGCCTGTACCCTGCAAAACCTCCCTCTCTGCGTTCCTTGAGAGTTCTTGAAGGAGCTGTCTACATGTGCAGCCTCCACTGCCTCCCTGTGTTGACACCCAAGGGGTAGGCTGTCTGTGTTCCCAGTCACCAATGACCATTCTCTGGATGGGGCCTGGGATCCCTGGGAGGGGCCCACTGAGACCCCTGCCTCCCTGCAGGATGGCCAGCCACCTCCACTCCGTGTGCTTCTGGTTCTGCTACAATCACCTATGATGTGGGGAGCAGGGGAGGAAGTAGGATCATGAAGGCGGAAGAACACAGGCTGGGGCATAAGTCCAGGGGGCCTTGTCATATGCTGGATTGTGACCTTGGGTTGGCTCCCTTCACCTCATCAATGCTCTCAGTTTTCTCATCTCCACAGGCAGGATAAGATGACCTGCTTTTGGGTCACTGTGACAATGAAAGTGCTCAGCACTCGGTACTGAAAAAGCTCTCCTCCCGCCGCCACCTTCTTTGGCCCCGCTGCAGGAGTCCACTCCCGGGTCTGCCGGAGGACGACGGAGGCAGGTGCTACTGAGCAGAATGCTGCAGAAGCTCAGAGGCAGAGGAGGCCCCTGGACTGGCTCATTTAGGGACTTTGGATCCACCCCCATGCCCTCCCTAGGCTTGTCCTTTCTCCTCCAGTGCGCAGGCTGGGGTCTTTGAGTGACTGTGCCCAGTGGACAGAGGGCTGCAGAAGGCTGATGGACTTCCCGAGGCACAGGTGCTGTGGCCTGGCAGAGGGCACCAGGCCGGTTGCTATGGAGAGAGAAATGTTATGCAGTTAACTTGTTTGACTGGAGGCCTTGAGAAATACCCACGTCCCTCCAGGGCCTTAGAGCCATCCATCACTCCAGGAAGGCTCCTTTCATGATGAGGGTTATCTATTTGGCTAATAAAACTGCAATCACAATCTCTTACATACAGACAGCCCTTCCCTTTTTACACATTTTATGGAGCTCTCTTCAGTTTATAAGGAACCTGAAGCTTCATTCTCCTCAGCTTTGGCTCTGCCCCCGAGACAGGCACTTTGGGCACAGACTGTGTGCTGGGTGCGGAGGGGCAAGAGGCGAGCCCGCACAGCCCGCGCCTCATCGGGGCCCCTTATTTTCCGCCAGATGGGCATGACCTCTGCCTTCTCCAGCTGAGGACGTGGAGGAGCAGGTTTCTGAGTAGAGGGGGGAGGAGGTGGCCTTGGACTTGGACAGGAGGAGGGACACCCCCATCGGCGATGGGAGGGAGGAGGCAAAGAAGGATGAACTAACAACAATTATGCATCTGCTCTGACCCAGGCACTGCTCCAGGCATTTGGCACACATCGATTCATTCATCACAGCTGAATTCTTTGGTTGCGAGTGACAGAATCACAGTGCATTCTGGCTTAGACAATGAGATTATTGGTGCAAGTGTCTAACCTAGAGGAAGGGCTGTGTTGACAGGGCCTTGGGAGTCTCTTTCAGGCCCTCCGGGGAAAGACCACCAAGTGCTCCCAGTCCTACTGTTTTGTCTCTCGAGAATTTTACTCTTTTCCTGGCTGTGGCTTGAGATATCCCAGGGAAGGCCTCTGATTGGCTCACACCAAGTCACGTGCCCAGCCCCTGGCAATCGCTGGCCAAGGGGAAGGTCATGTCAGAAGGTGGCTGGCAGCTCCCATTCCACCAAATATCAGAACTGGAATGCGAAGGTGGGCTTAATCATTTCTTGGAGGAGTGGTGGTTGTGGTATAGGTAGCAAAGAAATGGCCCTAGATAGCCACCTTAGATCTTTTCTGTTCTTCATTTAACACAATTTGGTGAACACCAGCTGTGTGCCAGGCATTTTTCTTTACCTCTGCAGGTCGCTATGACAGAGACACAGCTCCTGCTCTTCCAGAGCTTGCAGTTTTGTGAGGGAGACAGGAAATAAACAAATAAACAAAGAAATGTAATTTCAGCCAAGCCAGGAAGAGGGGGGCAGCGGACGAGGTCAGAGTAGATCGGGTCCGGTCACACAAGGCCCTCTTGGCTGGCCATGATTGAGAGTTTGTATTTTATTCCAATGATGATAGGATACCAGCTTGAAGCAATGGCCTTTCTCTCACAGAAAAAGAAACTGAGTTGCAGGAAGGTGAAGTGAATTTTCCCAAGAAGGAATGCCTTCCATGGCGGAGGGTCTGCCTGGAGCCAAACCTTGTTTTTCTTCTTCCGTGCCACGTGCCTTCCTCTAGTTTGCTTTGGGAAAATGAGGAGGTGGTGAGGAAAGCAACTGACCTCTCCTTTCTCTGTGAGGTAGGACAGATGGTCTTCTGAAAGTGAGGGGCAGGGGTGGGCCCACTGTGCTGACAGAGGATGGGAAGGGTTAGCACAACCGCTGAGCAGAACACAACACGCACTTGACCGCGAGCGAACAGGAGGGTTGCAGGGCAGCGGAGAGCTCAGCAGAAGGTGGGTGCTGTGAATTTGTAATGGAGTGGGTCAGCACAGCCCTTTGATTTCCTCCAGCAGGTACTTAGCAGGCAGCTGGCCTGGGATGGAAGCAGAGGGGAAGGAAGGATCTGTGAACAAAAAGTGGGGATTGGGACAGCAGAGTCAGGGTCGCTAGAAGGGGTTGGTGAGGATATGGTTGAAATGACGTACGTACGGCAACCATATATTTTGTTTTTCCTAGGACCGATCCAGGATAATGTTATTTTTCATTTTGAACAAAGGTGGTTACTTAAATGATTAATTTATTGAGATTTATGTGTTATACATTTGTAGGATCTTGCTTACAGAAAACATCCCTGTTTTGTGTCCTCTCCAAATTCGTGTGTTGAAGCCCTAACTCCTAGCACCTCAGAATGTGGCTGTGTTTGGAGGCAGGGACTTTAGAGAGGTGATTAAGTTAAACTGAGGTCATTATGGTGGGCCCCGATCCAATCTGAGTGGTAAGAGCGGAAGTTGGACCCGAAGGGAAGACACCAGGGATGTTTGTGCTTTGAGGGATGACATGAGAGGAGACGGCAAGAGGTGACCATCTGCAAGCAAAGGAAAGAGGCCTCAGAAGAAACCAACCCTGGTGCAACCTTGATCTTGGACGTCTAGCCTCCAGAGCTGCGGGAAAATAAATTTCTGTTGTTTAAGCAGCCCAGCCTGTGGCATGTTGTTTGTTTTGTTACGGCAGCCCTAGCAGACTAATGCACTCATGAATCAGAAAGTTGTCTTTGTGGTTAGATCATAAGCTAACTTGGCCTATAAGGCCCCGCTTGATTTGGCCCATACCTACGCTGACAGCCTCACTTCTCTCCCTTTCTTGATAATTCTCATTCTCAGTATTTCAGCCACGCTGGCCTTAAACTTCCTCCTTTTCCCAGGGCCTTTGCACATTCTGTTTTCTCTGCTTAGAAGATTTCCCCTCCAGTTAACTCTATTCCTCAGATTTCAGCTCAAATGTACCTTCATGAGGAAAGCTTTCTGTGACCCTCAACACCCTCACTCACGGCCACTGCCCTCTAACCAGATTAATCCTCCTTTGATATGTTGTCTTAGGTGGGTTCCTTGGGAAGCAGACCCTGAGACAGGGAATTTTGTGCAGGAAGTTTATTGAGGAGCACCTATGAGATCAACACCCATGGGGGGCAGTGAAGGGAGGAGGAAGGGGCCGGTGGAGAAGTTGAGCTTTGATTCCGAAAAACAAGGTCAAAGTCTGTTTCAGGAGGAGTATGGAGCTGGGATGGTCCTTCGGTGTTCCCGCCTAGAGCCTCAGTCCTGAAGGGAGGTCTGGGGGCACACCACGGCATCTGCTATGTCTGTTCTTACCTTCCCTTCATAGCACTTGGCAGTTGCAAGTTGATATTTGTGTGCTCATTTGATTAATTTTGCCTTCCCCACTAACTTTAGAACAGAGGGCAGTTTCTTGCCAATACCAGTGACACTCACTGGGCATAGAGGAAAGGAATGTGATGGATGCATACATGGGGGGAGGATAGTTATACCAGAGCAGGGACAAGCATGGGTGTCAGGAAAATCCAGGAGGAAATGCTTGAGTGGCCGGGAGGACTCGACATTGGTTATTGTTCTAGGAAAAAAAGGAAGGGAGTGAGAAGGGAATGTTAGTTCATTTGCCACCTGCTACAGGCCAGGCACTTTGCTATTTCATTCTTATAACAACCCTGGGACCAGGGATTGTTGCGGCTGGAAAAGGGTTGATGAGAGGTCGGATGTCTCTAAGAGAAGGCTGAGTGGCTGGCTGCTCTGAGGCCTCTGGGCCGGACATCGACTTTGTGAATTTATCGCAGAATAAATACGGCCAGCTCCTGGCTCCTTGGGCCCCCCTTATCTCTGCTCCAGGCTAGGCATGCTCTCTCTGTTTGCACTGTCTTGCCAACTCATTTAGTTAATTAGGCTTCTGCTTACTCAATTACCATCACCCTTCATTCTTGTCTCCCTGTGACCATACCATGATGGGCATTTGGGGTCTTCCCAAATTCTTCAGTCACACTTTCAGGCCATCTCTTGGTTCATGCCAACGGATGGCATAGCTCATCCTTCTGCATGGATTTTACTAACCTAGCAAAGAAGGCATCCTCCTTTCTGGGTTTCAGACCCACTCCCATGTGCTGTTGGCAGGCATTACTGCTTTGCTAAAGCTCAGAGAGGTTAAGTCACTGGCCCAAGTCATCGGTCAGTAGAGCTTGGGGTCTTCTGGCTCCCAAGGCAGGGAAAGGACAGTTGGATGAAGGGCAGGTGGCTCACAGGCCTGAGCTGCACAACCTCAGGTTCCATGGGGAGTTCTGGGGAGAGAATGTTTTATGGGGGCTGGTTCATAGGGTTTCTCAGGATTTGGTGGGAATAATTGCAGCCAAACTGTGGACGCGCCGCCCAGACCAATGCCACTGGATACTCTGAGCCATTCGCATGCTCTGCCGGAGCTGAGCCCCTGCTCCAGGGGTCTCTCAGAACAGAGCCTACCGTAGTGGCCCCAGCAGGGAGGTGACACGCTACTAGCTGTGGTTGGGTAGGTTGAGGCTGGTGGGGACTGAGAAGGGCTGAACCTACAAATCACTAATCTTCGCACTGTGGTTTGGGGCTGCCATAGTCCGCAGGATGGAGCACCTTCTCCCTACGGTGTGGGTGGGGTACAATTTTGTAATTTCTGTGTGTGTGTGCTGGGAAGCCTTTTCCTAATTTGTACGAGGCTCCCTATGCACCAGGAGCTCTCCAGCTGCATTGTTCCTTGCTCCGTCGCATGTGCCAGCCCGCTTTCTGAGGTGTGAGCCCACCTTCAGGTTCCTGACCATGCCCCTGCAGGGGTCGATAGAAGCTGCCTGGGCACCTCTGTTGGCCTGGAGGGGTGCAGCAGTGGAGCCCAGGAGTCAGGTGAGAGGGCTGTGTCCGGCAGGGCATGAGCTCTGCAGACTCCACGTGTACCCTCAGCTTTCTAGAAAGCCCTCTAGGCAGTCAGCACAAGGTCAAACGCTTCTGCGCAGCGAGTCCCTGCAGGGGGATTTGTTCCGGGAAGGGAATTACATTTCAATTTGATTTAATTCAATGAGAATGACACCAAATTGATCAGCTGGTAAAATGCCATTTGATGGGCAGACCTGCTCTTTTCAAGTTAATAGGAACCACCAGAAAAATTAGTCTTGCTTTTTCAGACAGAACCGAAAGTTTTACCCATTTCCTTTGCCTTTTAAAAAGGGCTCAGATTCCCTTGAAGGTGGAGAGCATTTTCCTGATAGCTCTGTTGACCTGGGCAAAGCGATTAACCACCAGGCACCCAGGGAACACAATACAAATTCTGTATCGGTATATTTTTAATTAACTGCCTGTATCAGACTTTTGTGTGATCTTGAGAGATTTCTCAGATTCTTTGGGCCTCGGTTCTGCCATCTGTGAGCTGGGTGTGTAGCCTCCCTTGGTCCAGCCCTGGGTGAGTCTTTTTGGTGTAACAGTATGAATAATAACCATGGCCCCACACTGACCACGGCCATTGTCCCAAAAATCACAATCAGTAACATCACTTCTGAGCAGTTGCTCTGTCCTCAGGGCTATTAAAAATTTCTTATGTATTTTATCACATAATCCTTGTCTTAATTTGTGGGGGAAGAAGAAACTCTCCTCTATCTTCAAGGTTCTTTCAGGCTGGTCTAATAATCAGATAGACATGAAACAGATTAACTAAAGAAAACAACCAAATTCAATTACATACACATGTATGGGAACCCCACACGCACGGGAGAGTCAAAGGCAGGAAGTTAAAATGAGGTACGCAGGGTGTGCTGAGCTCAGGATGAGGAAGGTGCCTTAGGGCCCTGCAAGGGTCATTGCAGAATGATAAGGAGAACAGATATTCAGTAATTAGAAGCTTGCCCTGCCCTCTAGATAGGTCAAAAACGATTATCTCTGATAATCTCTTATTATAGGCAAGGCCTCTAATTCAAATTCTTCTGGATAGTAAGCGGAGGGAGGATGGAAGTTTCTTTTGAGCCCGGAAGGTCTTGGTTGCCTTTAACTCAAAATAACTGGCATACCCCAGAGTCACATCTTGGGCTGACTGTGTTCTGAAACCCTACAAATTCCACCACCTATCTACAGCTATTCTTCTATGGAACTTATTTTTAAAATGTGGATTTGTTGCGATGCCATCGTATGAGGGAACAATTTGAGCTTAACGTTAACTTTCTCTTTGCTTACGTGTAATTTCCTGTTAGAGAAACACTAGGGGAACCCACTACTGCTGCACCCAGTTGAACTAAGCCGCGTAGGAATAAACAGAACCCGTCTAATGTGCACATCTCAGACATCTGCCCGTCTCCTCAGTTCACTGCACGCCGTGGCCCACGTCGTGTCTTACGGCCTTCCTGCCCCCGCTTCACGGTGACTCAAGAGCTGGGTACAGTGCTACGCTTTTTGTAGTATTTGTGTTTATCTTAATCACCTCACATGTGTAAAACTGTGCTACTGTTTTCATGAGGTTTTTTTTTTTTTTTTAACGTGTCTCTGACAACGTCTTTGAGTGTTATGCTCTGACTTCATCGTTCCATTGGCCCCACGGCTTTGGTGAAGTGATTTATTTTTAATTAAAAATTTTGTGATGAAATGCACATAACGTAAAATTTGCCATCTTAACCATTTCTAAGTAGTATATAGTTCTCTGGTACTGTGTGACATGGGAAAAGCTGGCGTCCGTGGCCTGGCGCTACCAGACCCAGGAAGCAGAGACAGGGATTGAATCTTTATGGGCGCTTTATTCAGATGGCCGGCGATCTGAGAAGGCAGTGGGTTCTGTACCCTGACAGACCTTCTTAAGTTCCGTTTTAAACTGACCCTTTTATAAGGAAAGGAAAAGTGCAGGTGAGGCGTTTGGAATTCAGGGGAAAAGGTAATCAGATAAAAGCTGCAGCATTCTTTCGTCTGTGTCCTGGGTGGTGGTCTTTACCTAGTGTGCTCACTCTGGAGCACAACGGCTCAGGTGCCATCTGAATTGCTTGCAGCCCTTTTGAGGCACAAAAGTGGAACTGTTTATGGTCTCCTGGCGTCAACGTGGGCGTCAAGGTGGGTCGTGGGTCATACCTTCAGTTCCTGGAACAATAGCTTTTTACATGCGTTGATTACTAAGCTTATTAGCTATGACCTAAACTAAAATTTTCCAACTCGCAGGAGTCCCCCATCATAAGTACAATCACATTGTTGTGCTCCTGTCACCACCATCCATCCACAGAGCACTTTCCATCTTATCAAACTGAAACTCTGAACCGAGTAAACACCAATTCCCCATTCCCTGCCCCACCCTCAGCTCCTGGAAGCCACCATTCTAATTTCTGTCTCTATGAATAGAACCTATGGCATTGCAATAAATCCACATTTTCAAAATAAGCACAATAGAAGATTGACTGTACCTGGGTGGTGGAATTTGTAAGGGCTCAGAACATGCCAGCCCCCACTTCAGATGCCAGTCACCAGCCCCTGGCTTCTCATACTTCTGACTGACCTGCCATAAATGGGACGTTTCCATGACCCTCTCTTAAGGTTTGCTAGAATGGCTCACAGAACTCCAGAAGGAAGAGCCAGCTGGAAGAAATGCATAGGGCAAAATATGGGTGTGGGGGGGTGGCCCTGAAGCTCCCATGCCCTCTCCAGGCCTACCACCCTCCTGGCACCTCCATGTGTCCGCCAGCCCAGAAGCTTGTGGAAGCTTGTTGTCCAAGAATTTTTATAGGGCTTAACCTCCAGCTCCCCTCCCATCCCTGAGGGTGAGTGAGGCTGAAAGTTCCAACCCTCTAATCATGTGGTCTTTCTGGAACCAGTTCCATCATGATGGCAATCTAGGGGCTCCATTCCAGATTGCCTCATTAGCACAAACTGAGGTGCGATTGAAAGGGGATTATTTAGAAATGACAAGACTCCTATAACTTGGGGAATTCTCAGGTTTTGGGAACTCTGTGCCAGAAGCCAGGACCAAGGGCATTTTTCTACTACACTAACCCAGTGGCAGTGGTTTTTGGGCATGCGGTTGTGTTACAGTAGAACCGACTGTCTTGTTAGTTCTCTGTTTCGCACGTGAGGAGACCGAGGCTCAGGGTTTAGGCGACTTCCCCGACAGGTGTCCCAGCTACTAGATGGGAGAGCCAGGTTCAAACCCAGGCCACCCGACTGCACCTCAAACACTGCTGCCCGGCTTCCTTTCCTCGTGTACTGTCACCAATCCAGACTGTTACCAATCGTGGACCGTTTGGGTGGGGGTGGCTCAAATACTGTTAGCAAAACAATGTCCACCTTCCCCGGGGTCCCTCTGTTCTAGGTTCTTTGCCCGTCACCCTTAGAAATTATGGCTCTTGACGCCAAAATTTGGTGAAAAGGAAAGGAATTATACAGGTTTTCAACAAAGGCTTAAATGTCGCTGTTAAATCTCAAAGTCCCTTTAAAAAACACCCACCAACACACAGTCCTGCCTTTCCCCCCTCTGCCCAGTCAGGCCAGGCAGGGGCACCGTCCTTCAGGAGGGAAAGAACAGACGCCCGGAGCCGGGTAGGCAGGCCTATCCCGGTTGCCAGCACCATCGGCTGTGTCACCGGATCTCCAGTTCCTAATGCAAAACCATGTGGCACCTTCTCATGGCCCACTGGCAAGAGTCCTCTCTCCCCTTCCTTCCCGCACATGGTCTTCGCACTGTTCCCCCGTGGCGTGGGGAGAACCACCTCCCAGCTCTCGCGCACAGGTGCTCTGTAGGAGCTGCTTCCCAGTTAACCTCCTGGGTTTAGCTGTGCAAACCTCCCTGTTTAGCCTTGTTGATATGCAAAATAGCCATCTTTGCATATCAGGTATGAAGCTATCTTGCTGTTATTGACAAGCAAAATGACTCTCAATGGCCTGGCTCCCTGGCAGGTCTGAGGCCGGCCTGTCATTGACATGCAAAGCAACTCAGAAAGGCCCTGCTCCAGGTCTCCCCTCCCCCATGGTAGCCCACCTTGGGGTGGGGGAGGGAGAATATCTTATATTTTTCTTAGACACCCCACACTCCGGACACCATTACAAATTCCCCTCTGGGGGGTCCGTGTTACAAGATGACAATGACTGCAAGTCATTTGGTTATTAATTTCCTGTTGTTAACAGAAGCGGTAGTGTCTGAAATCTCTGTTGCACCATCTGGAATTTTTAATAAAAACCTGAGGAATTTCCAGGGGGTTTCTGTGCATTGCACATGTGTAGTAGCAAGGGGAAAAATCCCTATTTAAAGTCAGAAATGCCTACTGCCACTTTTACACTTCAGGTATGGGTGAGAAGGGTGTCCGGCAGAAAGGAGGCTGCTCTTGTGTGTTTGAAGACGTTATCGATGGGCGTTTTTTGATTATTCAAGGAAAGGCTCACTCCCTACCCCTCCCTCACACGGTCTGGAAGCGGGGAGCTCAATCTGGAACTAAACTGCTTTATAAACAAACTGGGGGGGAATCGGACAACCGCTTATTGGCAGCTCATGAGGAAGGGAGTTTTCAGGGTCTTGCAAGACTCAGGGAAAAGAGGAGATGAAGGGACGTACATGGTGGAGAAGGGAAGTGCCTCCAAACGGGGCAGCCAGCTTCGGCCCCAGAAGAATGAAGACTGATGACAAATCCGGTGTTGGGCTGGCGGAGGAGCTCTGAGATGACCGTTCAGCTTTCAACGCTTTCAGCCGGGTGCTGTTTTCTAACCTCCCTCACCCTCAGTGGGGTCCGCTGCTTGCAGCAGGCGCTGGCTTAGGGATGCTTAGGGCACGACGACGGCAGAGGGGCTGAGCTCCTGAGAACGGCAGGGTACGCGACGGCAGGGGTGGGAAGTGCGAGGTGGGAGGGGCTTGAGAACTGGCTTGAGAGCAAGAAGTGACCAGGAGAGTGGAAGCACCCCTGAAACTGGAAGGAAATAGTGGAGGGAAACCTCTTCTTCCCCCAGAGCGCCGGCATGGAGGCTGAGGTTATTTCTGTGGGTAATAGAGGAAAGGATGTTTTAGAAGACACCAGGTATTATCTTCTGGGGACAGGACCCTGCATTCTGCCCTGCATGGGCCGTGTATTCCACTTTGTACCTTGAGGGTGTATGCTTCATAATAATCAACGTTGTCAGGACCACTAGCGGTGTATTTTGCATAACTCCGGGGTGCCCTTTGCCCAGGTCGATGCCCTTCTCATAGTTGTTCCCTTGGATTTGGAAAGTTAGCATGAGCACTTTGCCAAAGGTGGCAGCGGAGTGGTAAGAGGAAGGGGCCACTTGGACTAAGGTGCCCCAAGTCCTCACCTGGGCTTGTGGCAAGTATCTATAGCTGCCCCCCCCTTTTTTTTTGCTTAATATGTGTCCTGTCCTCCATGCATACTACCTCTTTAAACCCTCAACATAACATTATAGGGTTATCTTCGTCCAGTTTTTACAGAGGAGGGAGGAGAGGCTGAGAAAGGCTCAAGATCACACAGCTAGGAAGTGGCGGGGGGGAGGGGGACTCACCTGTCTCTTAAACTTGTGCTTGGCTGGTGAGCACAGTGGCTCCTACCTTTGTCCTTGAAGAAAACTGATGGCTTCTTGGGTCCATCCTTCAGCCTAGAATTTCCCTCTGCAAGGCCAGGGGTCTCACTCTTGGGGCTGCATCAGAGGTTCCCTGAGGGAGGTCAGGTAAAGCAGGTCACTGGCCCCGCCCCCAGAGTCTCCCTGTGGAGTGTGAGAATTTTCATTTCTAACAAGTTCTCCTGCGACCCCAGTAACTGTTCCTGGGGACTACAGCTGAGAAGCACTGTTCTGGACTGATCTCCTAACTCACTAAGCATTGTCCCCAAGTCCCATGGTGTGCTCTACTGTACTCCTGCAGTCCAGGGTCCAGGCTGCGTAGGACTTGATTTGTTATTGTGGGGGTCGGGGGCGGGGGAGAGAAACTTTCCTCCACCCTCAGGTTTCTTTTGGGCCGATCAAATAATCAAGTAGACACGAGAGAGGTTCACAAGAGATAATAACCGAATTTACGTACATATGTGTGGGAATCCCACGTAAATGAGAGAGTCCGAGACCCCCATGCGCATGAGAGGTTCAGAGACAGAAAGAAAAAGTGGATGTAAAAGCCACTGAGCTGGGGATGATGAGGTGAGCTGCACTGGGGCCCCAGAAGGTCATTGCAGGGAGAGAACATGCTAGTTATTAGTACTTTGCCTTGTCATACAGGTAGGTCGACAAAGGTTATCTCTGATAATCTCTTATTTTGTGTGGGCATAGTTCAAGTTCTGGGTGGTTCAGGGGAGGGTAGAGGTTGCCTTTAGCACAAATTAATGCGCATACCACAGAGGCACATCTGGAGGAGGTTCGTTCTGAACCCCTACATCGCCTCCCCAGCCTGAGTTCCAGGCATCCATTCTGTCACCTTGGCCAGCTCCCCATCCCTGTCTAGGCCTGGCTTGGTCTGGTCTCGGGGCTCTTTCTTTTCCCTAGTGGAGGTATCCACACCTTCCCGTGGCTCAGGCTGTGCAGCAATGCTGCTAGGACCTGAGGGGCTTGAGGGGGGAAGGATGCAGGGCCCGGGGGCTGAAGGGGGCTGGAGGATGCTGCCTGGTCTGCTCCCTCCAAGAGCCATGGAGGTGTGGGGTGGCAGGTGTGGGGCTGGCGGGGAGGATGGTGCGCAGCAGACTCAGGGGTTTCAATGGCCTTAGCAGCTGCTCAGGGGCTCCTTCCTCCCCCTGCCGTGCACAGACAGCATCCACCTGGGAAACAAACAGGTTGAAATTCTAAGCAGAGAGAAAAACATCTTAATATATCAAGTGTCTTTCAGGAGCGGTTTAGAGGGCCTGAGAGACGGACGTCAAATGTCGCTCCTGGGTACCCAGACCAATGTGCTTCTGCTTCTGATGCCTGCCTCTTGCCTCCACGACCGCAGGGGGAATGGAATTGTGTGATGTGTGGGTGTGTATGTACACAAGTAGGGAGAGTGTCCTTCGAGGACAGAGGAAGCTCAGGGGAAGCTCAGGGGTGTGGAGGTCCTGCCTGTAAGGCTCTGTGAGGCGAGTATGGGGCAGGCAGACAGGGCACTGGGGTGGCAGAGACTCGCAACAACCCCACGAGGCGGGGACTGATGAGATGGGAAGACACGTCACCAAAGGATGTGAATCGATGGCAAATAAGCACATGAAAAAATGCTCAACATTATTAGTCATCAGGGAAAGGAGAATTAAAGCCACAATGAGGTACCACCGCACCCCCTCGCCCCCATAGAATAGCTAACATGAAAGAAACCGACCATATCAAATGTTGGCAAGGATATAGAGGAGCTGGAAGTCTCATACACAGCTGGTGGGAAAGTAAAATGGTGCAACTACTTTGGAAAACAACTTGGCAGATTCTTAAAAAGTTAAATGTGTACTTGCCATGGGAATTACTATTCCTAGGTTTTACCCAACAGAAAAGAAAACATATATCTACAAAAGAGCTGCGCGTGCACGTTCCCAGCAGCTTTCTTTGTAATAGCCCCAAACTGGAAACAACCTAAATGTCGATCAACAGGTGAGCTGATAAACAGTGGCAAGCTCATACAATGGAATAATACTGGATTTAATCAAAAGGAATGAACTATTGATATGTGCAACCACGTGGATATATCTCAGAAACAGTTATACTGAGTGAAAGAAGTCAGAAATAAAACAGTACAAACTGTATGATTCCATTTTTATAAAATTCTGCATAATACAAGCTAGTCACCAGTGACAGGAATCAGATCAGCAGTTGCCTGGAGAGGGGGAGATGGGGAATGGGGGATGCCTGCAGTGGGGATTACAAAGACCACAAAATAATGTCTGCGGGGGGATGGAGATGTTTATTATCTTCATTGTGGTGATGGTTTCAGAGGAGTATACGTATGTCCAACTTTATCAAGTGGTGCAATTTAACCATGTGCCATTTACTATGTCAATTATGTCTCAATAAAGCTGTTAGTAATACTAACAACCCCCACCCCTGCCGACACACCCCCGCCACAGGCAGCAGTCTGTCGCCAGAGCTGGCGCTCTCCTTTACCTCTTGTTCTGTTTTGCAGCAGGGCTGGCTGTGTGTCTGTCCTCCGTAAATATAACACCACCCTATTCTGCACTGGATGCTTCGCGTCATTTAGCTCTCCCATTCGTCGGTCCTCATCAGGCAGGCCCTGTTCGATTATGACCGTTTAATGCTGGATATGGAGAAGTTAAGTGACATACTCAAGGTCACAGGGATGGGGCAGGAGAGGAGGGTGGAGTCCACACTCTTTCCCACTCACCTGACAACAGCCCCTTCAAAAACAGGGACAAAGGGAGCAAACCAATGACTTCCAAAATCTTTGGTCAGGGTTCAAGAGCCGGGGAGACCCGTGGATTTTTCCTTCTCTGAAGAGGCGAAACCCGACCTCGAAGAGCCCTCCCAGAGCTGGTGTCTAACGAGTCTGTAAAAAGAAAACACTCCCACCCCTCAAGGGGCCGCCACGCGCCTGAGTTTGAGAGACAGCGCTGGTCCTGCCGTTCACCCAGCCTGTGGCCTTGAGCAGGTCACTGCCCTGGGCCCCTATTTTCTCATCTGTAGAATGACGACAATTGCACCCAATTTTTAGGGTTTTAAAAAAGGATTCACTACGTTAAGAGGTATAAAAAGGCTTTAGACATGGATGGACCATAAGAGAAGTTTAATTGTCTCGGCATTTCATAACTCACCACCTACCTGCCTCAAATAGGATCTATTTTTTTAAAATACTTTATTTATTTATTTTTAGAAAGAGAAGAAGGGAGAGAGAAAAAGAGAGGTAGAGAAACATCAATATGAGAGAGAGAAACGTCGGTTGGCTGCTCCTTGCATGCTCCCCCAGGGGGGACCAAATCTGCAGCAGGCGTGTGCCCTGGTGGGGAATTGAACCAGTGACCTTTCACTTTGTGGGATGACGCCTAACCAACTGAGCCACACTGATCAAGGAAAATGGGATTTATTTTTTAAAAATATTGTGATAAAATATACATAACATAAAACTTGCCATTTTAATCCTCTTTAAGTGTACGATTCAGTGCACTGAGTACATTCGCAGTGTTGTACAGCCACCCCCACTATCCATTTCTAGAACGTTTCTATCATCTAAACAGAAACTCTAAACCTTGTACCCAACAAACAGTTACCTCCCCACTTCCCTCCCGCCCCGCCCCAGCCCGTCTATTGGGAGTAACTGCTTTTCCACTTTGGTGTCTATACATCTGCCTATTCAAGGCACTTCACATAGGTGGGACCGCACGTACCCAAATGGAATCTTCAAGCTCACTTTAACTTCCACTTTCTGTTTTTTTGGGGGCACAGGGGCGGGAGGAGATGGAACTTTGGAGACTGCCTTGTAGATAATGGGGCCCATGGTTTCTGGAGCAGAAGATGGGGAGTCCTGTGCTAGGATAGGCCCAGGGGCTCCTGGTGAGCCTGGACTTGGCATCCGCTCCTGGCCAATGACCATGGCGGTGCACAGGCTGTGTCCGGGCCTCCTGTTGGACTAGATCTGAGGTTTCTAAATCACGTTTAGCAGATGCCTCAGGAGCTCTGCGAATGATTGATTTGGATTTCATGGAATGATTTTTAAAATGTACTTCAAATTAACAAGTTCATTGTGCAGACTGTGCGGCTCTTAGGATGGAAGGGGTCCTAACATCTCTGTTTAATTAAAGAGAGTCCTAAGATTACAAAAGTGGTTAGAAAACGTCTACCATTTGCAATAACTTCTCTGCGTGATTAGAGACTTCCTATAAAGTGTGGAAATTAATTGGATGTCGAGGTGGAATGCCTGTGGCATATTGTATTTTCCAAAGATGACTATAATAACATCTCCCATCCCACATATTCTTTTTATATATAATGTGACTGTTAGGGATTGAATTGTGTCCCCCTCCCAAATTTATATGTTTAAGTCCTAACCCCCAGTACCTCCAAATGTGACCTTATTTGGAAACAGGGACAAAAAGTCTATTTAGTTTTCCCAAAGATACATTTTTCATTTTCACCAGTGACTTTATTGATTTGGATATTTTGAGTATGTCAGCTATCTCCTGCTATTGGCTTCTCGTGGGGAGAGGCCAGGGGTGATGCTAAACATCTTCCAGTGCATAAGACAGCCCCACAGCAAAGAATTATTTGGCCAAAATGTCAATAGTACCAAGAAACTTCCCAAACCACCTTTGACACGTTAGATCAGTTATAGCACCTTCTCCACACACTGCATGAATCGTTTTTTGAGTTTCAGTTTCATTTTTACCTTTCTTGAAATAATAAAGCAGAGTATACCAGCAATGTTGTGTGTTTTCTTCCAGCTTCAATATGAAAATGGCTGCACAAAAATTCATCGCTTTTGATAAGTTTTTAAAAAATGCACACTGGTGTGACAGCTGTCACAATACAATCTAACAAAATTGTTTTGAGTGAAGTTAAAGGCAATTAAGCACTACTAGAGCCATTGAACGGAAAAAAAACGAAACAAAACTTTTGGCCAACTCAATAATTAGCAAAGTTGAGGTTGTTCTAGACGAGGGTGGGTCCCTAATCCAAATATAACGGGTGTCCTTATAAAGGGGGAAATTTGGACACAGAGGGAGAACGTCATGAGAGGATGAGGGCAGAGATCCAGGCGAGGCTTCTGCAAGCTGAGGACAGCAGAGGTTGCCTGCAGCCCACCAGAAGCTAGGGAAGAGGCACGGAACAGCCCTGAGAAAGGCACCAACACCTTGAGCTTGGCCTTCTGGCCTCCAGAACTGTGAGACAATACAGTTCTGTTGCTGGAGCCACCCAGTCGGCGGTGTTCGGTTATGGCAGCCCTACAAACAAATGCAGTGACCTTGTACACCGCTCTCATTTAGAGATGAGGTCTATGCACCCCCCACCCCACCCCTTGAAATTGGGTGACTTTTGCAACCGCTTGGACTAGCAGAGAACAACACAAGCGACACCCTGTGGCTCCTGAGGCTAGGCCCTAGAAGGCGATAAAGCTTCTGCCTGGCTTGTTGGAAGACTTGAACTTGCCAGGCAAGCAGTGTGACTGCCCAGTCTCCTGCGGTTTTGGGGCGTGGAGGAGGCCATCGGATCTTTATACACGGAGGTGGGGTGGGGTGGAGTGTAGGAGCAGGGAAGCAGCCCTGGGCTGGTGGCAACAGGGGGAACCCTGAAAGGCAAGAGTAGGCTTTTGCTCTTTGAAAGCCTTGTTGAATCCACTTACAAATTAGACACAACACTATTTCTGGATGAGAGTTCCAGAAAGGCCTCTGCAGGTGGGTGACTGGTTCTCTTTTCCCTTGAGGGCACCAGATAATTGTAGACAATCCAAACTGAAGAAGGGTCAGGGGATAGGAGGACCCTAAAGGACGTATTTTGAGAAGCATTCCCAGGCTGAGTCCCCAAACACCAAGCGTTACATGTTCCCCATGTCACAGCACCTTCGCTGGACTGCATCACTTGCCCTCCCAAGGGCTTTTTCTTGAGTCCCTGCCCTGCGCCAGCCACTTTACCGCATTATCTCATTCAGTCTTTGCGTGGCTCTGCCAACCAGCTTTTATAGTCTTTCCACTCTATCATTCACATCTCAGTAGGGATCAGCTCACCAAATTAATCCTATAAGCAAATCTCAGTAGCACTACAACATTTCAGGCCAAAGAACAGGCTTTAACTACTGCAGAGGAAGGCTGGCCACTGGAAGGAAGAAGCGACTGCCACCAGAGTTTAGGTGGGTTGTAAAAAGCGGAAATCTGCTAAGCTCTGGAATGGAAATTTCTTTCAATGTAGATTAGGCCTCGGTGGGGGGGTGGGGGGGTGGCAGGAGAGCGGTACCTGAGGTTCCCTTGGCAACTGCCTGCTGATGGGAAGAAGCCCCAGTGCAGGGAAGGGAGTCTGCCAAGGCCTGTGCGACGCACCCACAAGTGGGCAGGAAACAGTTCAAAGCAGCTGCCCAGTGAAGGCCCGGAGGCATAGGTTTTTCTTTTTTTCTTTTTATCAACCTGCTGAGATTTGGGGAGAGACTACTGGTAGAAGGGAAATCGCATGGAATGGCTGGCTCCTGAGAAGCCCCTTGGTTACTGTGTTTCGGTTGCGTATAACGTGCACGTTTTGGCCCAAATTTTTGAGGGAAAAATAAGGATGCAAATTATACACAGGTAGTGCTACTTCCATAGCTATAGGAATGTTTATAATTCTTTTATTTATGCTTATGCGTTGAAAGTGTAACTCTAGAAAGCAATAACGATATCCATATGCAAAATAATACCCTGGAATACAATAATTAGTTTTGTTTCTAAACATAAATAAATAAAAAATTGAATTAAAAAATTAAAATGAAAGATTTTTTTTTTTCCTGGAAGTTTAGGCCAAAAAATGTGGGCGTGCATCGTACACAGCAAAATACATAGAAAGTTGTTCTCTTTCCACTAAAGGCTTCGGTGTCTTCCAAGTCCTCTCCTTCTGCAACACGATGAGCAAAGACGTTGGACAAAGTATCCCCAAGGGTTTCCAGACAGCGGCACATGTTTAAGCAGAGAATTCTAAGCAGAAGCACAGCCCCAGCATTTACATGAACACCTTTCTCAGGAGTGGGAAGAACGAAAGGAGATAAGGCTACAGAAATACCAAGGATGAAAGCTCCACCCGAAGTCCAACTTCTGATCTGGTGTTGGTGGAGAGCCTGAGACTGGCATCGGCCCCAGTTCAGGCCGCCCAGCCTGGGTAACGGGTGAGAGCAAAGGCTTACATAATGCTTACGTTGCACGGCGCTCCCTTCTAAGGTTTTCCCACCTGTGTGCTCGTTTTAATCCTCACAACATTCATACAAGGTGCGTTCTAGCGCTATCCCCTTTCACAGATGGGGAAACTACCACAGGCTTACGGCTGGGATTCTGACCCGGGCTGCTTCAGTGTGGACCAGCACAGGATACAGAGGAGCATCTGCTGGAGGAGCAGGATGGGGGCAACAGCGGAGGGGCGCTGGGCAGCACTAGGCCAGGGACACTGGCTCAGCCACACCTAAGGGCTTGGAGAAGGGCTTCATTCCAGCAGACCCTGGCCCCCAGAGGCGTCCCTCCTCAGGGTGCTTCCTGGCCTGTTCTGAAACGAGTCGGGTGCTCTTAAAACGCAGGTCTGACAGTGGCACTCCCCTCCCTGAAAACACGCCTTGCCCAAAGGATAAAGCAGAGACTCCTTGGCCTGTCATCTGACGCCTTCCCTATCAGGCCCCTTCTACTTGAGTCATTCCTTAGTGCACTCCTGGTCTTCAAAACCCTACATTTCCCAAGCGTCCCTTTTCCCCTGGCAGAGTCAAGCGCTGTGCCCCCTCCCCCACCCTCTCCCTGATGGTTGTCCTCACCAGGTGAAGCCACCCTGCGGAGCGTTGTTTTTACAGAGAAGCCCGGCTCCTCTGGGGCTCAGTCGGATAATCACAGATAAAACCACCACCAGAACATAAAGATGCAATAACCATAAACTTCAACAATAACTTTAAAACAAGAAAACAAGTGCCGAGTTCTAGGAAACAAGCACATGTACATTAATTATACAGCAGACCCTCATGTCCTATAAAGTGTGCGTGACATCAAAAACTCAGCTGCAGCATAAACTGGATATAAAATAGACGTACTGGGAGGCAGAACGGTGCAGAGGAAAGTCAAATCCCTCCTCTGCCACCCCTGGCTGTGGGGCTTTGGGTAAATAAACCTCTCTAAACCTCAGTCTCCTCAATGGTAAAGAGGAAATAATGATAATAACAGTGTCCAGGACAGGATGGTGTCAAGAGAATTAAATGAGATGATGTCTGTACGGATCTAAGTAGAGTCCTTGACCAGTAGGAGATATTAAATAACAAGTAACAGCAACGTGCCCCCCTGTCTGAGTTCTCTAGATGGGAAGCTGAATCAGAGGTCATCTTTCTCCGTGTGACGTGCAAACCCTTTCCATGTTCTCCGAGATGCTCAGACCCTCTCTATGGACTTAGAGACACAAAATCTTTCTGGGTGCTTAGACGGAGTATTCTCCAGGTGTGGTTCTTGGCCCACACAGGGCCCCCGATAGGCTGGAGACTGATCTAAAAATCTAAGGTTTGGCTTTATTTGTTTTGCTTTTCTTTTTTAAAGAGACAGATGCTCTGAAAAAGACTGCAGCCTTTTGTTTTTGTATAACACTGAGGGCTACTTACTGAGTGAGTTATTAAAAGTTACCAAAAGTAATTATTTAAAAACAATGATCAATTGATTGATTGTAAAATAAACACCCTCTTCCCCTAAACAAAACAAAACAAAACAAAACAAAAAGATTAAGAATTGGAACCCACTGGCTTTCTTGATTCTTTTACTTAAAAAAATAAAAACAAAACAATTTTATTGAGATATAACTTATATACCATATAATTTACTCACTTAAAGTGTGCTATTCAATGGTTTTTAGTATATTCACACATGTCAAAAATCATTATTGTATCTCTCTCCAATTTTTTAATAGCATAGGACTTCCCAGCCCCTGTCCTCCCTCTGGAAACTGGCCACAGGTCCGGAGGTAAGCCCTGGGTCTTCCACCTCAGCTAAGCGAGGGTACGTTAAAAGAGACTATACCTTTTGAGGCCCTTTGCCTTGGAGCTGCTTTGGGAAGTAGCCTGCATTCCCCACTTAAGCCACTAGGTGTCAGGCTGAGGGATTGGCAGTCTTGTCACTTGCGGACCTTTGCTGCGTGCCAGGTCTGACAAGCGTGCTCTGTGGGTAGTGGTGGTGAACAGAAGAGTAGAAATAGAAATGAGGTCTCATAGAGTGGTTAGTGCTTTGATATTTCGTATGTTTACCTGGCCTGGGCTTGGAAAATTGCTTCACACTTGCTGAGGTATTTGGCAAAAAAAAAAAAAAAAAAAAAATTAGAATCCTTTTAAAAAATCTCCTTTCAACCCTTATTCCTTTCTTTCAACTTTTTTTAAAATTTTAAAAATATTTTAAAATTACAGGTGACATTCAATATTATATTAGCTTCAGATGAACAGCATAGTGGTTAGACATTTATATAACTTATGAAGTGATCCCTCGATATGTCCTGGACCCACCAGGCAGAGGACGATTTAATGGCGGGTGCCCCTGATGCACGCCCTGAGCCCCGACTTCTGAAGAGCCCCGCAAAACCCCAACTTTAGACTTTTTTCTAATGGCACCGAGTTTGGTGTCATATGTGCAATTTTAATTGCGTACGAGTTTACGATCGGTGGTAAAACCTGATAGTATGTTTAAATATTTTCTTCTGTGCCCGGGGCCTCAACCGACCTTAATCTGCCTCTGCCACCTGGCACCATATATAGTTATTGGAGTATTACTGGCCCCATTCCCTATGCTGTACTTCACAGCCCCGTTTTTCAACATGTTTTGAAGGCTACTCTGTGTCAGGAACTGGGCTGGCAGCGGAGGACACAGCAGTGGACAAGGCACGGCAGATCCTTTCCTTTACGGAGCTGATACTAGAGGGAGGAGGGACGTTAGAAATAGCTCAGCCTCTCACGAATGACAAACACCACGAAAGTGGGGAGCACACAGTGTTGGGGAAGGTGAGGGAGGGCTTGTAGTGTAAAAATAACAACAAAAAACAGCAATAACAACATTCCTGACCTGTAAGGAGGGATTTACATAATACAAATGCTTTCATGGATGGGTTTTATTTATTATTTAAATCATAGTTATTGAGCACTATGCTAGAAAATGAGGGTACAACAGTGAAAAATTAATGTGGATGCTATTATTTATACTTAGCATATTCCAGACACTGTGCTTGGCTTTTTATATTCATTATCACATTCAGTCTTCCAATAAATCCTACAAGGAAGGATCTATTAGACTCATTTTCCAGATGAAAAACGTGAGGTACAGAAAGACTTAATAACTTCCTGAAGATCTGAAAATATGAGTAGAAAGTCAGAGCAACTGGTAGGGTAAGATCCAGACTCCTGCAGGGCGTCTCATGCCAGAGTCTGGACGAGGTCGGACCCACTCAAGAACCCACACATCTAGGCACTGGGTGCTCTGTCTCAGGCGTTCTCCTTACAGAGCTCTAATCTAGTGAACCCCATGACAACATTTTATCCTTATCCAAACCATGTGAGGCAGGAAGAAACAACAGTTCATGCTGCCAGTTTATAGGCAGGAACACTGAAGATCGAGTAGGGGAAGAATATTCTTTCCAGCAAGTGGTGTTGGAACAATGGATTGTCCATAGGCAACGCCCCTCCCCCCCCACAACTTTGATTCATAACTCTCACCATATAAAAGGTTTACTCAAGATTTATCATTGGAGTAAATGTAAAATCCCAAACTCTAGAACTGCTAGAAGGAAGCAGCAGAAAGCTTCTGTGACCTCGGAGCAGGCAAAGACATCCAGATAAGGCACCAAAAGCGCATGTCTAACAGACCGAGTTAGTAAGGTGGACTTCATGAGAATTAAACACTCTGGCTCTTGAAAAGACACTGTGAAGTACGTGAAAACGCAAGTCACGAACTGGAAGAAAACATTTTCGCAGTATGTATCTGATAAAGGGCTAGAGTCCAGAATATATACAATTCTCAAAACTCAATAATAAGAAAACAAATAACCCAATTAAAAATAGGCAAAAGATTTGCCTATTCACCAAAGTAGATATGTAATAGCAAATAAACATATAAAAGGTGTACAAAGTCATTAATCCTTAGAGAAATATAAATTAAAACCACAATGAAATATCACTCCACACCTACCAGAATGGCTAAAGTTAAAAAGACCCACCATACCAAGTATGGCAAGGATGTGAAGGAACTGGAACTCTCAGACACTTCTAGTAGCAATGCAAAAAGGATAAACCACTTTGGAAAGCAGTTTGGTAGTTTCTTAGAAAGTTAAACATACCCTAGCCAGGGAGTTGGGCTGGTTAGAGAGTCATCCCAATAGTCCCAAGTTGTGGGTTCAATCTCTGGTCAGGGCACTTACAAGAATCAACCAACGAATTCAGAGATGGGCAGAACAGCAGGCCAATAAACCAAAAAATTAAAAAATAGTTAGACATATATCTACTATATGATCTTCCATTTCATTCCTACATAGTTACCCAAGAGGGAAGTATAGTATATGTTCCTACAAATGTTTGTATGTGAAAAGCTAACAGCTTTTGTTTTTAAAGACTAGTTCAAAACTAGAAAAAAACCCAAACTGGTGAAGGATAAGTAAACTGTGGTAAATCCATGTCATGGAACAATACTAAGCAATAGAAAAGAATGAACTAGTGATACACACATTACATGGATGAATCTCAAAATAATCATGCTAAACGAAAGAAATGACCCAAAAGAATATGTACTATATGATATCATTTTTAATTAACTTCTAGAAAACGTATGCCTGTGTGTGGTGATGGAAAGCAGATAGCTGGTTTCCTAGGGGTTGAAGGAGGGGAGAAGAGGGGGAGGGATTGCAAAGAAATTTTTGGGAGTGATGGTTATGTTCGCTATCTTGGTTTTGATGATATTTTTAGGATTGTATATACAGAGGTCAAGACTTACCAAACTGTATATTTTAAATATCTGCAGTTCATGGAATATCAACTAGACCTCAATAAAATTGCTAAAACAGTCAACGTCCAAAAGGAAAAAATAACCCACCCAAATCATTTAATTGGAAAAAACAAAGATTTGAGCAGACATCTCAGTATAGAAGCTATACAGATGGCATATAAACACAAGAAAAGATGCTCAACATAATTAGACATTAGGGAAATTCAAATTAAAACCAAAACGCTATAAACCTGTTAGAATGACTAACAAAACAAAGCAGAACAAAATCTAACACCACCAAATGCTGATGAGTATGTGGAGCAACTGGAGTTCTCGAACATTACTTGTGGGAAGGGAAATGGGACAGCCTCGCTGGAAAGCAGTCTGGTAGTTTATTATCAAATTAAACATGCACTTACCACGTGATCCAGCTACCCCGTTCCTGGGTATTTGGAGAAATGAAAATTTATGTTCACACAAATATCTGTAGACAAGTAACAGTTTTATTCATAATCGCCAGTGGAATGGAAACATTCTCCTAAATCCTTTCATGTGTGAAAGGATAAAATGATTCTAGTCATCTATGTAATAGAATACTACACAGCAATGCAAATGAGTGAACTACTGGTTCAGGCAGTGGTACAGATGAATCTCACAGGCATTATGCTGGGTGAAACAAGCCATTTCTAAAAAGTTATATACTGTGTGATTGTGATTATATGTCATTCTGGAAAAACTCTAGGTAGAGAGAGTAGATTGATGGTCTGAGTACAAAATGGCAAATGAGGGTATTTTCTAGGGGGATGAGACTGTTTTTTGTCCCAGTTGTGGTGGAAGCTACATAAATCTATACACATGTTGAAGTTTACAGAATTGTACAACAAAAAGAAAGTCAATTTTACTGTGTTTAAATTAAAAAATTGATGGGATGCAGCTAAAGCAGTATTCAGCAAGAAATTTTTAGCATTGAGTGCTCTTATTAGAAAAGAAGAAAGATAAAAGATCCATAAGCTAGAACCAGGTTTCTCCATCTCATCAGCACTGACATTTTGGGCTGGAAATTCTTTGTCGTGGGGGCTTTTCTGTGTATCGTAGGGCATTTAGCAGTACCCCGGGCTGCTACTCACTAGATGCCAATATCATCCTCCCCCGAGTTGTGACAACCTAAAAATATGTCCAGCTATTGCTAAATGCCCCCTACAAGGCAAAACTGCCCCTGGTTCAGAAGTCCTGAAGTAATATCCAACTTAAGGATTTAAAAACACAAAGAACATAAAAATTATCCAAAGAAGTAGAAGGTAGGAAATATTAAAAACAAGAGCAAACATTTATGAAATGGAAATAAAATCTGTAGCAGAAAGACCCAACTCAGCCAAAAGTTTTTTTCTTTGAGAAAGCTAATAAAATTGGAAAATCTCTGGTGAATGGATCAAGAAAAAAAGAAGACAGATAAAGCAATGTCAGAAATGCAAAGGCAACATATTTATAGATGCTGCAGAGATTTAAAAGATAAGAAGTTATTATGAACAGACTATGTTAATACTTGGAAAAGTTGGATGAAATGAAAATATTTCTAGAGAAATGAAAACTACAAAACTGAATCAGGAAGAAATATAAAACTTGAACCGTACTGTAATTATTTAAAAAATTGAATTAGTAGTTTAAAAATATACCCTAAAGAAAACACCAGAAACTCTCAAATTATTTTACTGCTGAATTTTACCAAACATTCAAAAATAAATATTTTCAATCTTACGCACACTATTCCATAATGTAGAAAAAGAGGAAATCTGCCCCAACCCCTTTTTATAAGGCTAGCATAATCTCGATACTAAACCTTGACAAAGAAAGTATGAAAAATAAAGATTGTAGAGTAATTTCACTCAAGAATATAGATTATTTTAAATCAAATATTGGTAAACAAACCTTGCAGTGTAGAGAAGTGATAATATGTCATGACTTAGTTTCCTCAAGACATGTAAGACTGGGTAAACATTCAAACATTAAGAATTAATGTGATTCTCTACATAACAAAATAAAGAAGAAAGTAATATCATAATTTTTGTAGACATGAAATTTAATAATGTTCAACATCCACTTATGATTTTTGAAAAAACTTTATGCCAACCAGAAACAGGATGAAATGTCCTACCAAAAATATACCCAAATATCAGATTTAAAAGTAAAACATTGAAAGCATTGCCTTTAATCTGAGAAAATAGACAAGGATGCCTGCTGCCGCCCTCAGCAGCACACCAGAGGCCCTAGCCAATAAAGCATGGCAAATAAAGAGAAAGTAAGAAATAAGAATTGGGAAGAAAAATCACGCTGTTATTATTTTGCGATGACAAGATTATAAACACAGAAACCTCCAAAGGATATGCAGATTCATAGTTAGAATTCAAAAAAGAGTTTATCAAGGTCACTGGATATAAAACTAATACAAAAAGTTAATTGCATTTTCTACATCAACATCGAACAGTGAAAATTATACTTAAAAATAGATACCAGGATTTGTCTTGAATTTCTGGTCAAGATGGCAGCGTAGGGAAATATGGTCCTTGCATCCTCCCACAACCACATCAGAGTTACAACTGAACTATGGAAGGAACAACCATCATCTAGAACCACCTAAAATATGGCTGAACAGAATCCTACAACTAAGGATCTGAAGAAGAAGACGGGTAGGGGAGGCCGAGACATGGAATGGGCTGGTCCCGCCCACGCGTCATGGGTAAAAATCGGGAGGGGTATCTAGGCTGCAGACATTCCCCTGAGGAGTGAGGGGTCCCAGCCCCACCCCAGGACCCCCACCCCAGGATCCCAATGCCAGGAAGAGAAGTCCCCATGATTCCTGGCTGTAAAAACCAGCGCAGATTGTGGCTAAGACAGAGGTTTTCAGGAGTCCCCGGCAGTTTCTCTTAAAGGGCCTCACACATGGGCTTACTCGGACTCGCTCCCGAGCTCCAGCGCCCAGGCAGCGGCTCAAAAGGCACCAGAGAAACATGGGCAGGAACTGAATTCTCTGGCATCAGGATGAGAGCTGGAGGGGCAGCTTTCTCCTGAACAGAAGTGATTAAATAACAGTATGTAGAGTTCATGGATTGGGAGACAATCAGTAAAACTATCAGCTCTCTTGTATTGATTATAGATTCAATGCAGTTCCAGTTAAAATCCAATAGGTTTCTTTTTCAAAGATATGCCAGCTGATCCTAAAGTATAAATGGAAGAAATAAGGGCCAAGAATAACCAAACTACTGCCAAAGGAGAATAAGTCGAATAACCGTTATTATCAACTATAATAGTAGCACCGTAGAATTTAAGACAGAGTAACCTTGGCTTAGGAATAGATAGATAAACCAGTGGAAGAAACTGGAAATCTCAGAAAGAACACGTAAATGTGGACTTCATTTATGGCAGACTTGATATTGCAGTTCAGGGAAGAAAGACTCAATTAAAAAATTGTGCTGGGTATATTGATTATTCATATAAAAAAAGTTGGACTAGGCCCCAGCTGGTGTAGCTCTGTGGATTGAGTGTCAGCCTGTGAACCAAGCGGTGGCCGGTTCGATTCCCCAGTCTGGGAACATACCTGGGTTGCAGGTCAGGTCTCCAGTGTAGGGTGCGTGAGGAGCAACCACACATTGATGGTTTTCTCCCTCTCTTTCTCCCTCCCTTCCCCTCTGTCTAAAAATAAAATAAAATAAATTAATTAAAAAAAATTTAAAAAATCTAAAAAAAAAAGCTGGACCAATACCTCATACCATATATAAAAACCAAAGTCAGGTCGATTAAAGATTTAAATATAAAAGGCAATATTATAATACTTTTGGATGATGATGAAGATGACGAAAAGGATTGGCACATAATACCATGAGTCAAACAGTGTTCTAACTGCTTTATGCATATTAATTTATTTAGTCTGCAGAACAGCTATATGATGTAGGTACTAATATAATTTCCATTCATAGATGATTATATCGAGGCACAGAAAGGTTAAGTAACTTGTTCAAGGCTTCATTGCTAGGATTTGAGCCAAGGCATTTTGACTGGAGGAGTCCATGTTCTTCAAAACTGTAACCATAAGGCCCTGGCTGGTGTGGCTCAGTTGGTTGGAGCATCATCCCCAAAACCAAAAGGCCATGGGTTTGATTTCCATTTGAGGCACATGCCTGGGCTGCAGGTTTGGTTCCTGGTCGGGGTGAGCACAGGAAGCAACAAACTGCTGTTTCTCTCTCGCATCGACATTTCCCTCCCTCCCTCTCTCCCTCTCTTCCCCTTTCTCTAGCACGTCCTTGGATGAGGATTAAAAAAACAAAAGTGTAATCACAAGAGAAGTGGCGGAGGTTGCCTTTATGACCTCAGGGTGGAAAACAATTTCTTAAAACCTGAAAATTGTAACTTTAACAAAAAATTGAAATATTTGACCACCTTTAAATTAAGACCTTTTGTTCATCAAAACACACCCTAACAGAAGTAAAAAGACATGCCACAAGTTGGAAGAAATTATTTGCACCGCACAAATGTGACAAAAGATTAATATTGAGAATGTGTAAAAAAGACAAAACAAAACAAAACTGCTGCAAATCAATCAGAGTATGACAAACAACCCAACAGAAAAATGGCAAAAGAAATTAAATAGGCACTGAATCAAAGGGGAAACTGAATGTCCAAAATAACAATGCTTGTGAAAGGACAACAGTAAACAATGTCCGTCAAGAGTAGAATGGATACTTTTTGATCCAATTGATCTAATGGAATACTATACAACAATGTAAATGGAAAAAATCTATCAACATGAATAAAACTCAGGATGATAATTTTGAGTGAAAAAGCAAGTCATAAGATAAGTTACAGAGTGGGAAAAACTCTGTAACTTTCCAAACTTTATATCTCTCAGAAGACCAGAATATGTGTAGGTGGAAAGAGAATGGGGTCAAAGAGGAGCATGCAGGGATTTCAAACTTAATGATCATGTTTTATTTCTTAAGCAGGATGGGGGGATACGTGAGTGATCCTTTTATTGTTATTCTTTATATGGCAGACATATCTTATAAAGTTTTTGTATCAATTCAGTATTTACTATAACATTTTAGCAAGCCTTTGATGTGTGTTGATGTATGTGTGGTGTGTGTATTTCCGCTTGGTAGTGTGCTTTTATCTCCTGAGCCCGGTGAGCTCTTCCCTGCCACAGGGGCCTTGCGTATGCTCTGACCTCTGCCAAGGACTTTCTTTCCCTAGCTTTTTATAGATATGGTCCCACCTCAGCCCAGACAAGTGAAGGACTCTCACATCATCCTTATACATTCTGAAGAGATCTTGTTTGTTTACTCATTTATCTGTGTCTCCTGACTACAGTGTAAGCTCAGGGCTTTTCCTGACTCATTCATTCCAGGCCTAGACATGGATTGACAGACTGAATAGATTTTTGTGCATATGAGTTTAGGGTTTCAAAAAACAAAACAAAACAAAACAAACAGCTCATTGCAAGTTAACCTCCTAAAATTGATTAATTCGGGACACTGACTTGTCCTTTACTAGTATCATGGTCAACTGGGGGTGAAATTGCTTTCAAAATCATTAAAGACTTCTGACCCAAGGCATTGTTATATAGAATAACAAAGGGACATGTCTTTGAAGGACACAGGTAACAGCAAAGAACACGTTTAAAAGAGTGAAACAAATTCAAGCTGAATAGAGAATATGTTTAAATTGGGTCTTTTCCCCCTGGAGATTATTGCAATTTTAAGGGTAAAGCTGCTCCCAAGAAGGTTAGCTTTACTCTTTGTCACCGTGGACGTGACAGTGTGCGGGCCCATCATTAATCAGGATAAGGTATTACGGATCCGGGTGCAGGTTTGTTTGTAAAACGGATCTCTTTGCAGGAGGCACTGACCTGTGGCCGTGTGATGTTTGCATTGTGCTTCAGAGCTGGGGATGGCTTGGCAAAGGCCCTTGTGGTTTATAACTGATTTTATTTTCTACAATTGCATTTGGAATTTTGAAGTCCAATCAGTTTGAGTTCTTTACAAGTATAATTTTGTTACCCGTGGAATGGTTTGAATTTAAGTTTCATGGAAGTAAGTTTGCATGCAGTTTGGGTTTTTAAAATTAATTCTTATTGGAAACATTTCATTATTTGGAAATGGATTTGTTTGGTGATAGCAGTCGTGAGTCTGCAACTGCTTGCTCATAAATGGGTTTATTATTGGATTTCCTTGTGCTTCGATTGATGGATGAGGGCGAAGACACACCTGTAGCACAGCGCTTTTTTTTTTTTTTTGGCAATGATTTTAGGTACAATTGCCATGGAATACAAAAGTGGGAGACAGAGAAGTAGAGAATTTAGTTCATGTCTCTCAGTGTAATTGATTTGAATACATTCAGCTAGAATGTGTGCTTATGGGGAATTAAAGGATCAGCAGTTTACAAATGTTCCCATTATAATCGGATCTGAAAAGAAATGATAGAACCTGCTGAGTGATGTGAGGCGATGGGGGAGGTATCTTCTGACAGGAATCCAAATGCCTGGGGTTTTCTGTAACATGAAATGGAGTGGGTGTGCTGGGCTGGGGGGGAAGCCACCAGTTCCAGGATCAAAATTGTGGAAATGATTATAATAACTGCCACTTATTGAGCATGAATGGTGTGCCGAGCACTTCACTAAGAATTTATCTGCGTTATTTCATTTAATTTCATAAGGCTCTTCTGCAGCAGGTCGTGCTGGGTTGTTGGTTGTCTACCTGGCATGACTACTACCTGTTGTCAGGAGTCTTTTTCTTGGCAGAGGAGAAGCTGGGACCTACATTTCCCAGAATGCCTTTTCCCAGAAGGTTCCTGGTTTCTGTCAGTTGAAACAGATGTTCCCAGGAAATTTGGAAATTGGAGAAGGTGAGGCCATTATCCTCCAGATGTAGATGCTGGCAAGCACATAGACAGACATGAGGTTGGAAGCACCTTCTAGATGTATGGGCTTCCTGAGATTCACTTGCTTCATCCCTGCAGCCTGAGAGGGTCGGCAGGAGCTTCCCAGGAAAAAAACACTTGCTGTAGTAAAGTAGCCAGGGTCCTCTATGTGGCTTCCCCAACTGTCGCTTTGCCAGCCTTTCCAACAGCTGTGGAAACTTCTAATTCCCTTCAGTAAAGCCCTTCTGACTTGTAATATATAAAGTGGCTTCTGTGCTTTTGATGGGACCCTGACTAATAAATAGGTGTTATTCTTATTTCTGTTATTCAGGTGAGCAAACTCAGATTTAGAGAGGTGAATTGCTTAAGAACACTTAGAAAACGGCAGAGTGGGATTTAAACCCACGTCTGCCTGATGCATGATGTAGGCCACCAGACTCCACAATTTCTGAACGTAACCTGGAGATCCAGGCACTTGACATCACTCACAACCTCATGCATACAGAGCTTGCCCTCTCCCAGAACTATAGCACCCCTAGCCCTGACGGGTGCTCCTCTTAGAGGCAGGGTCTGCCATCCGCTTGTCCACTTAAACTGCGTGGGAACGAGCCAACTCTGGTGCTCACCCTTGTTGGAGACTTGGGCAGCTTCTGGGGGTTCAAGAATTTGTGGATGAAAACAAGGAATATATTTTCATACCTTGTCTTCTCCTATCAATTGCCATTATAGAGGGCAGACTTTTGCATTAATGATTTTAGGGACATCTAAAATTATTCATAATAAATGGCCACTTGAAGGTTACATAACAGGATAT